>JBCFXI010001031.1:0-81257 GCA_038496175.1 Ampulex compressa
CTCTAGTCGCAGCAACCTCCACGTGGTGAGACCCGGGCAATCGGTATTTCTCGCGATCGAGGTATGTTCTCGAGATCGCGAGGAATAGCGAGCTAATAGCTGCGAAACTTTGAAAAAATTTACTTGGACGTATTTGTTAAGTACGAACATTGTAAATAGAGTTGAGAATTACGGAGCGATAAATTCAGAATTTCTCCAAAGACACGGTTATCTTCTTAATCCTTTGTACTCAAAAACAATCCGATTTCACCTTTCCTTAAGTTGAATAACCTTAGAAAGAAGTCTCCGTACTTTAAAAATCACTCTCAATATTTAAGCACGAGTAATTTACACGAAATAAATCTCTTTGGTAGATATATTGCAAATACTTCAAAGAAAAACAGAAATATTTGCAGTTAACATACCTCTAATGCCAAAGGTCGAACATTACCGATTAATTACCAATAAATTTAAAGTTCCTTCGAATACACATTCTCTTCTCTCAACTTTCTATACTCATACGTTATCCGATGGTGTGAAACATTTAAATACAATGTTGCGATACGTGTGAAAAAATTTGCAATGCAATGTTATACATTTTGGATAAAAACTTTGAATAAAAATGTTTGAACAATTGGCGAAGCGATTAATGCTACGAAGACATACAAAATAACTTAGACAGAAAAGTTTCTCCCTGAAGGCCTTTTTTTCAATGTTTAAAGCTAATACTCTCCTTTTCCATCTTCTCTTATTGGCAATAATTTACAGTAGATTCCGTAATATTATATTCGCCTACTTCTATGAACAATGCGACTAAATATATAGATATGTATTACGCCAACCGTGATTATAAGTTTCTGCGCAGTTTGTAAATCGCGCGCACGTCGATCGTAGAGCCGATAAATCAGGTCCTGCCTGTCCCTGCCGCTTGGTACCTCCACAGTGGTATTCCAGCTTCTCCTTTCTCCCCTTCAGGGGTCGGTGAATAAATTAATGATTCCGAGTGTACCTTCAGGGGTTAAGGAACAAGTTGATCATTCCGAGTGTACCAAGCTTTTAGATCTGTTTCGAGTTTCAAAATGTTAGAATGCTACGTGCGGGATTACACGAGAGACTTGCTGCGGTGAAAATGTACTAACGCGATTCGTTGCACGCTACTAATATTTATTCGACAAACTTCTGGCATTCATATAAACGTACATAAATTAGAAATAGAATATACTGATAATTACAGAACGGATGGTATATTTTACTAATTACACATAAATACGTTCGTATTAAATGTATTTTACGCGTACGCGCTTATGCACGTTCCTCCATTTTAATTGCATTGGTATACAAAGGTGTGCAACTTTGCTTCGGTTGTCTTTTCCTCGAAATTGGAGGCTTTATTAAAAAAACTGGTTATACATTTATAATTCAAAGTATTGTCCATCACTGTTCCCTACTTTCCTGCATTTTTCGGGCGGCGTACGAATCTCACATTGAAAAAACCATTACTTACCACAAAAGCATCTATACGAAAACGGTGGAGTCAAAGCTGCACATCTGATATATAAAACATTTATTTACACAGCTATATAAAAAAATTCTGTACGATGTTGCCCGTATTAACGGGGCGGGCTTCGCTGTGGTTAACGCACATCTGTATTTTACTCTTATAAGTACGAGCACGCGTATTTACTCTAACATTTTGAAAGCACTGCTGATAAACAGTCGTACATAAATAACTTCTTCCGTTGCATCGTGCTTTCCAGATGTGCGCATTTCCCTATGGGAGGGTTTCAAATCGCACACCGTGCTATTTCGATTCGATGCTCGTTTTTGCCCACCTGTGTTTTTCTAGAGCCACCGACAGGTCTATTTGTTAAAACCATTGAAGCTTCAATTTGCACCGGTGCTGTTGCGCGTAACGAATTTATAATCGCCAGTTTTTCGCGATTCCAATTTATCATCTGCGGATTATTAAATGTAAGCTTTGGTTAGCTGAATGCGGATTATAAAGGATAATGTTGTCATGTAATATTCTGATCGCGTTTGAATAAATTGGAGAGAGGCAGCTCAGTGTGTCGAAATGCTGCGTTTGAAAATTTAGTAAAAAATAATTGAATAGTTTACGCAAAGTTTAAAGTTTGTTCGTTTACGCAAGGTTTGTGAATCATTGTTTTCAGAATTTCAGTCCATACTCATGTAGCAACGTTGGGATATCTTTGTTATTCAGATTTTTATATGCAAATTTATTTCGTTGTTTTCTGTGTTTATGCGTGTGCTACGCGCAACGTATTCGAGTTGATCTCGAAGCTCTCATTGTTCCTTTTTGCACACCTGGATGATTTGTATAAATTTTCCTAAAAATTTAATTGAGAAATTTAGTCAATTTATACAAACACAACGTTTTCTCCCATTGCACAGCGTGAAAAAAAACTTTTCCTCTGGTAACTCGAAGAATATACACAGTTTGTATAGAAAGTCTACGTATTGAGTTTGTGGCAAAATGTGTGAAACCTGTGAAAATAAAAACGTACAGGAAGTTCAAAACAAAGTTACGATTGGGCTCGCCACGTTTGCGTTGTACTGCATTGGTTTGTTATATAAAGCATTCATATTATCACATTCGTATTATATTCCTCTCTTAAATTACGGGACTTAAATAAATACGTTGTTTTGCATAAACTTCCTATTAACACCTTAGTACACAAGAATTATTACAGAAGAGTTATACGGTATGAGATAGATTTAACCATTAGTCTAACTTTTCTTCACTGTTCGCGTCTCCCGAAAATACCACGTTTCCTGCGAACGTCACGTGGTGGAGATTGAAAATGCATTTTTTATGATGACATTCTCGTATCTTAGATCGTGAACGGCCCCTCTGGTATTTAATATTACACACTGTATGAGCAGTTTATGTATATGTCTGGTATTACGCGCAGGGTTCGTGAATAATTTCGTTCTTTAATTCGCAACTGCCGAGTCTTATTCGATTTTTGGACGCTCGTGCGCCGGGAAGTATTGTGTAAATGCAAATGCGCTGCAACGGGAGGAAAGTATTGCCGGTAATCATCCACACCGTGTACATTTTCAAATTTTATTCCATGCTGGACTGCAGCGAGTAATGGTTTCTCTCTCTCTCTCTCTCTCTCTCTCTCTCTCTCTCTCCCTCTCTCTCTCTCCAAACATCGATCGATGATGATTAAACGGAATTCATAAACTGAAAATAACGATACATACGTTTATTATAGCCGAGCTCGCAATATTTGTATCCGGAAAAATTAATTTGATCGCATGGACTTGCGTTTAATATGTTTCGTATGAGTGATAGGGCAGATTTACTAACTCAATATATACGTACACATCCTGTGTTTTAGATTAATCTTTTTCAGATTTTATATTTCAGATTCGAAGATCATTGCGCTAAGCCGTTGCAAGAATTCGTACGCAGTCATTAGAAATGGGCGTTCGTAACTGTAGTCGCTCTTCGCACTCTTCTGAGTAATTGTATTCAGTCTCGCGTATTTGACTAGTTACGATCTCTGAATAAGGACAGTTCGGGATTTCACCAACTTTCAGAAATTCGATTTGACGAATTATGTGCCATTAACAAGGGTGCACCCACGTCGTTAACTTAAATTTCTGAAGTCGCGAACTACCTTTAAAATTGCCTCGGCAACCAGTGCAACGTGACACTCCGGTTTCATTAATATTTTACTTACTATTCGTACTTATTTAAATCAATTAATATGCAGTGTAATATTTATAAGTTGTATCGATTACACGTACCTATATCGCGTATTTCGCATTACGTTTGAGAAGGGGAATGTTAGAGAATAATATTAATATCTGGTTTTTACGCATTGTATTATTGTTGTTAAAACTGATATCAAATCTATGCGGGAAGAATAACACTTAAATTTCTTCGTCGGAACCTGCGTAAATCATAGAACGCCAGCGCAGACGATATTTATTATATGGTAATCCTTATACCATAAACTCCGGTGGTTAAGCTGTTATTGCATCCTACGCTTGATATGCTCTCCTACAATATCGCAATAAAGCTCGTCTTCCTAAATTTCATCGGTTAAAGCAGTAGCTTGTAATCAGTCTACCACAGAATATAGATACACTTATCTGATATCTTAGACGTTTGAATTATTCGTAATGTAAAATCTCTACCTGGGGTTCCAAGAATTTTTGTCTCGATGCAAATCTGTATATTATGGGAGGTAATGAATATAACATACCTACGTCTTATCAAAGTATTAATCGTTCCTTTTTTGTTTGATTTTTGACATCGACTGCTGCAATCTGGAACGTACTATTTTAACATTAGAACTACTGGACGTTTTCTAGATATATTTACGTGTATCAAATATATTTTTTAAAAAAGATAGGAAAATATCAGTAGATTAATATTATGATTTCTATGTCGTAATAAAGTCACGGAAGATCATAGAAAATACACTGTTAAAAAAATGAGGCAATCCCCCTGAGAAATGATTAAAAAGTGGATTGCTTCAGTAATTCCACTGTTTTTTTTTTTAATTCGTTTTTGGCACCGACTGCTATGGTCATTTGGCTCCAAACCACTAAAGCTACAGTATACATATCACATGGAAAAATCAGAGATGATGGACGAGATTCGAACCCGGGTCTCCCGCGTGGAAGTCCGAGCTTCTATCCAGTACATCACTGTAGCTCTAGTGCTACTGTTAAAATGAATTTTGCACCGCTAGATCTGCGATAAATGTACCTATCACATGGAGAATTGTTTGAAGTTAATTGGTAGGTGGGTTGGAATATTAACTCTCTGCGTAGGTGTCTAAGCTTCTATCCAGAATATCGCAGTAGTTTATTAGCGTTAATAATTTTGGTAATTAAAATCATGCTTTAGCAATCAATGATCGACCTGTTATTCGAAACATCACAGAAGATTGTCGCAATTTGGATTAAACTAATATCTATAATCATTTGAAGCGTCCGAGATACGTTAATAAATTAGTATCATTTAATTAACAAAGTTGGCCGATTCTTGTGTGAAATTTCTTTGTCATACGGATTTTTCCCTTTCTCTTACCGACTTTTCTCCTATTAAGTATAACCTCTCGTAATTTCTATCTACTTTCGCTAATTTGGTTATGTGGGTCATCGAAACGGTGCACCGCGGCCACGAATTTCCGTGGTACGAATCGCCGACATTTTCTTCGATGATCGATATATCGCCCTCGTATATTGCATCCACGATGCAAGCGTGTGGTGCATACCCGCCCTGTTGGAGCTGTTTCAACGATTTATATAATTCACCTGGAAGCCTTTTGCAACGTTCCATGGAGATGCATACGTTTCAATTAATTTAGATGCGAGGGAAAGTGTTGGTCTTTATGGAGATTCGATGTTACCTTAAAATGTCAACCAATTCTTAGCAGAGCAGTGATGAAATGGATAAAATAAACTCTCTGATACCTCTTTTAAACGCATGAGACATTTACCTAATTGGAAGTTAAAACTGTAGGAAAGACACTGAGACACTAGCAGCGCTAACAAATAAAATGTCATTTAGTCTAATGTTGGTTAATTTCAATGTTCTCTATCAATTGAACGTTTGCTTTGATCAAACACCACAATTTTATTTCTCTGTAATGAAGAGTGACTTTTCGACTTATAGATCTTTTGTTCGTATACAGTATCTCGAAAGTCTTGAAAATCATATATACCTCAAAAATAGTACTAACACCGTATAAAAGATAAAAAAAACAGCTGTTTACTTTACAAATTTCACGGGCACTTTACGAATTTACACGGTGGCGAGATACAGTCGTAATTACCGTAGTCGTGATACGAACCTTTGTTTCGCAGTTATGCCCCAACGAGATTCTTACAGGTTTTTAAAATTATTTCACCCTTTTGCACTCTTCCTTTCGCCCGTGTACAACTAACAATTAAATAAATTTACATATGAAATTTTGCCGATTTAAAGGATCAGGTAATATATCTCTTGCACTGAACTTGATTTTAGGAAAGACTTCGATAGGATTCAGCAGTGGAGAATATGCTGGTAGAAAAACCAGAGTGTGCCTTGCCTGACTAACGAGACCACGCACTTCCTGTGCTTTCTTGATACTTGCGTTGTCCGAAATCAACCAAACTTCGTCCAGATCATCGTCTTTCAATTTCTGATGTAATCCTCAAAGAAATTTGCAGAATTTTTGATATCTTACTAGTAATTAATTAATTTAAATTCATATATGTTAATACGTATGTAAAGGTACTTGATTTGTAAAAGGATGACTTTCATTTGCAAAACAGTGAATTTAATTTGAAAAACCCGTATTCGATGTTTTTTTATGCGTAATATATATGTAAAAGAACTTGGTTCCCAAAAGAGCGAATCGGTTTACAAAAGGGCGAATTCGATTTGCAAAAGGGTGAATTTAATTTGAAAAACCTGTATTCTTCGTCCATTAGGGACGCCCATTGCGCTCGAGGTGAAAATCTGTGATCTCTGTGTCACCAAGGAAACTTGCCGGGGTAGTCAAGTTCAGACGTACCGTGCTCACGGCCACAGCCGTACCGCGTAATCGCCAGCACACGTGCGCGTATCAGCATCGACTGCAACCGAGGTCGCCGTTAAATAGAGACGCGTTAATAATTTCTACCCGGTCGGAGATACCTTGCAGATTCTCACAGCCTCGCTCGGAGGCGCTCTCGCCCCGGGTATCGCGAATATTATGGTTGGAAAATGTCCCAGGAAGCAGGGAATGGACAAGTAGGAGCAAGCCTGGCAAGTATGAACCACTACAATACTATTTCGAACATTTTTTATTTCCAGCAGTAATAAGAGAACGTACCGCAGAATGGTGTTTTAAAATCAGAATAGCAAACTGGAATTTAGGTTGAAAAGAATTTTATACTTAAGACACTCTGGCATGATATTCCGTAAATATCTTCAGCACCGTGAATATGCTAAATACGATCCTCAAAGAGGTGGTTGAATCTGTGCTTGCTGCATATGTTAATCGAAAATATTCATAGAGATCATGAACGCATATTTTAAATTGTGCGTGTAAGGTATATACGCTGTTACGTGCAGGTATAATTTGTTTCAACGGTGGTACATGTTATATGCGCAAAGATTAATTAAGCGATAAGGGTATCCCGTACCTTGATTTTGTTATTTTACTTTCCTAACTGATAAATTGTCCCGCAGCGCCAGTCAAGGTTTTCCCGGAAATATCCTTGAAGTGCGCGCTCCCCATGGCCTAACTGTCCTGGCCAGAGCTTCGATATTAGATCGATCGCTAATTCTTTTCCGTTTTATTTTTCTGCAACTGAGAAAACTGCAATGCGCACTGTGTATCATAATCATATCCGGATCGCGTATCGATAAACATTTTTTTTGTACTCTGCCTACAGTGGCACGTCGTTTTGTCGTGCGAATCGATAGAAACGACAGTCGTGGAATGAGTACAATGTATTCGAAATAGGAAGTGATATTATGTTAAACCATCATACGAAAATATAAAATCAGATAAATGTTGAATTTAGCCTCTGTGAATCTTTGTATCATGTACAAGATATATATAGTTGCTTCACTGTTTTTTTTTATTAAGAAAGACTTTTACTTTAGACGTATGATATATATAGGTCAACTATTGTAGAAGATAGTACAATAATAGCCGGACTCGTGAATAGAATAAAGAGAAGCAAGCATATATTGATCGAGGCTTGTCACACAATAAGTTAGTTTCTCGACCGACCATAAGTGTACGTGGTACATCATTCGAATTTTTGTTAGATTTCTACAGAAGTCGGTAGAATTACCAAGATTAAACTTTCCGTTACTGAGAGTTGAATCGTTTTTATTCTAATGTACATGATTTGCAAATATTACTCATTATGGTACATATTTAGCATTGTAAGTGAGGCATTAAATAGGGGAGGAATATTCATCTATTTATGCGTTTCTGTATAATCTACTAGTGATGGAAAAATACAGTTTTAAACTTTGAAGAAGGAGTGAGCTGTGCTCATAAAAATATTTTGATTATTCTGCTCTGGAAAAGCTGCACTTGCTAAGATATTTTGTATTATAAATATTATTATGTAATATAAATTTATTGATTTTACGAAGCTGATTTGAATCAAATCTCTCCACCGGCTGTAGCTCTGTGAAACAATTTCAGGCAGCAGAGTATCCACTTTAACCGGAAGGCGTTGAATTACAAGACCGCTACAAAGTAAGTAGCCTAGTTACGTAACTTGATGCAAGCATGTTCATCGGCAGTGTTTGCTTGATATTCGGTATCGGTCACTGGAATCAAAGCTTATGGCCTACGTTCTAAGATGAGTTTCTCTTCCCCAATGTTAACTCACGTCAAATAATCCTGGAACTGTACAAAATTCGATTTTGTAAGCTTCTAAAAAAAAAAAAAAAGTAAAACGTCGAACACAAATAATGCACAGTATGGCAACCAGTAAGCTCTTGTTGAATTTACAATATGTTTCGAATAAAAAAAAAACCAAAAGCAGCTTTAGGACAACATACGAAAATGAAACATTATTTCAATTTCGCCATGGACTATAGCGGCTTAATTCTTTCAGCACGGAATCCATACTTATCAAAATTCGCGCTCTTCATCAAAAGCATCGAATACTTAAAAACGGCATTGAAAAGTATACAGTACATATTTAAGTAAATAAAAAAAATATTCTTCGCAAATAAATAGCCATATCCAATATGCAGCAGCATTATTCACCGTTTCCCTCTAATAAAAAAGAATCCCTCCTTGGTTCCTCATAAGATCCCACACATTATCCCATCGAAACCATCTACGCGTCTTTTACTTCCTCCCACATTCCCTCTCCTCCACTCTATCAGAGCCCACTCTCCATAAGAATCTCCCTTAATTAAAAATCCAGCCCCGATCGATCCTGTAGTAACATTAACCCAGAACCGTTCGGGGCTATTTGACTAAACCGTTGGGACATAAAGGGTCAGCGCCGATACACGATCGTGGCCCTCGAAGAGGCCCCTCTGGCGCGGCCATCCGGCGCAACCTGGATCGTTGTGGGCACTGCAGGGTGGAATTGCTACGGCCTAGGTCGTCAGCCACGAAGGGGGAGAGGCTGCTGGTGGTGGAGGATGGCTTTCAGGAGGGTCAGGTTGGCCCCGCGGCGATGCCACGGCTGGTTTCTACGGCAGGCTTGCGCACTGCCGTGCAACGCAGCTTCTGGGCTATCCGCGGGGCGGAGGACACGCCACGAAAGAGGCATCATCCCCGTGCGCGCCAGGCACGTCGCGACCCCCAACGCCGAAGCATCGTCGTCGCATCCCGACCATGAGACCGTCGGGTGCCGGCTACGGGACGCCGTCATCCTGGTCCTTCTCCTCGTCGTCCATCGGCACCAGCGCACCGATTGGCGGTCCTGCTGCGGGACATTAGGATTATCCTCGGGGATTCGCCTCCTGGGGGAGGGGGGCCAAGGCTCCGTGGAAATTAACGGCCGGAGAAACAGGTGGTGCTGCGCATCGTCGAGAAGCGGGACGAGTAACAGGTATAGATGCTACGACGCTCGGTTTTCCCGCGTTTACCTCGTGCCACCGCCTCGTGGAAAGTCCGTCGTGAGTTTCTGGTCAGCGTATTCCATGTACTTTGAGCTTCCTCGATCGAGGATCGATGTTCGAGAGCTGAGGGTAGTCGTTGTTTTAGGGTAGCTTTTGAAATTACGTATATCTTAGCGCCGCGATGCTTATGGTGTATCTACGCGATTTTTTTGTCGAAGCCCGTGTTTTTGTTTGCTGTATTCTCGTGGTTATCGTTATTCGATGATTTATCGGATAATTCGGATTTTTTTTTATATAAAAGGAATATGCATTTTTTTTTTTTTGACGGATGAAATGATACGGTTTTTTTTTATAATGAATTGGTTGTGATGAGTGTTGAGTTTATGGGTGTGTGGTGTATGCGTGCAAATGGTTCGGGGGTAATGATTCAAGAGTTTTGCGTGAAAATTCAAGTGCATGTACGTTACGCTGTTGTATCCTTATGTTTGAGTAATTTATCGGGTATTTTAGGGTTATTTGTTTTATAGTTTTCCCTCTTCGACTGCTGTAATTGGCCAGTGTATCTGACATTGCTTAAGACAGATTTTCGAAATTTCAATCTATATACGTTACTAGAAAAATTTCAGAATAAGTAATTCCTTTTAACTTCCGATCTGTACTATAAAAAACTAAATTTACATCTGTTGCGCTGCTTTGTATTTCGATAATTTACACAGTAAATTAGTTTCAGTGACTCAGGAGCTGTTCGCTAATATACGTCTCAAATCATCGACTTTACATATAGCATGAGACGATTTAGACTTGATAGGTTAAAATTCACGCCCGACCTTTCATCACAGCAACTCTCCGCCTATCCCTTACCTCGATACAGTCTCACATCTTGATGTTTTATCAACTAATGTAGCATATCTTGTTCTCTAATCTTCCACCATCAACACCTATGGCCATCTCAATACCAGTACGTTCGATAACATATGTTTCAACCGATTCGTATTTCATGATATAATTTAGAGTCGATGTAGTAAAACTCACGTTCGATATTTCACCATGAATATCGTACCGTTTATGCGCTAAGTCGTCGTACATACGTAGTTTGGATATTTAACGGATTTACTGGGCTAGGCTGATGCAAAGAACCTCGAGCGACGAAGACGCGACTTCGAATCTCTCCCTTCGCCTCCATAGCGTTAACCGGGCACCATACTCACAACGGCAGAATTATTCTTAATGTCGAGCTGTAGGCCGAACGATCTCGATATTCAAAATCGAAAATTAATCCAGCAAACGGTTTTTTTTTGTTTTTATCGGAAACCTTTGACGGCGCATTTTTCCGATCGACGGAGGCCTCTGTCTCCTCTGCCTTTTACCAGGCGACGAAGGTTATTCCTGTACGGCTTGAATTTATGCGCGATGCTCTCAACGACGTGGGCTCTGATATTCCAAGCGAATGAATAATCTTGGTGGGAAGCCCGCACCGAACGAGTTTAAGGTCTTCCGTGTTTCCTATTGGAGATCAATTCGGTGGCGTAAGTACACTGGTTCGCGGTACTCTAGGAACCGGGGATTATTTAACATTAGAACTACCTATCGAACTATACTGCATATGATCCGACGTCGGCAGTATCTGAACAACACTGGAAATAGCTAAGGAAGGAAAAGAGACGATGAGGGAAAGCAATGATGGTTTGTGTAATTCTAACATTTCCATAGTGCGATATGGGCGATGGAAGTTTCCGTTAAATTGCACGCTTATATATCTCGAGAATTTTTGTGGGGAATTACAGAAGGGTCATTTTCACCGCCTCGGTAGTTCTGGTGTTAAGAAAAGAAAGGGGATACACGGCCGTAGCTCGTAACGGCAAACAGGTGATGGTTCTATAGATACGAGGACGAGAAAATAACGGCGGAGGAGGTACTTGGCGTTATTTGATTGTACGGTGATTGAACGAGTAAGAGGGATTGCAAGACAAACGCGTTTGATCTATCTTCGTTCACCTGATAAACGAGAAAGTAAACAAATCTATAATGGAAACTTGAGCAATACATCCCGAGCTACATCGACTGTAGCAAGTGTCTGTTTATCGATCTGAAGCAGAGATTTTTTTTAAACGTAATTTGATGATGTTACATACCTAACAGTCTCTACGTTTTCTATCGTTTCTTCTATCGGTGGAGAAAGAAAGTTATAGGAGCAATCGTTAATATTTGGAGTTATCGCAGTGTTAATCGAGAGTCCACAAACCATTAATGCCTTATGGTTTGTTTCTGTTACTAATTGTATTATCTGTCAATACGTAGCAGCCCAAGACTTCGCGTATATTCATCGCGGTATAAGAAACGTAGAATATCGAATCGAAAAATTGTATATCGTTGAAATATAAGCATTCGCATCACCCGTCTCTATTCTGGTGCTAATATATTCGATCACACGATATCACATATATATCGGGTGTTATGTAACCGAATACATCAGTATTATAATCGGCTTGAGAAACATCCTTGTTTGGAAACGCCTAATATCGTTGACGAACTATCCTTAGTTTCATCCTTGTTATAAACAACCTTATTTAGAAATGCCACGAACTCTCCTTAGTTTTATCGTTATTATAAACAGCGCTGTTTGGAAATGCCAAATATCCTTGACGAACTCTCCTTAGTTTCACCGTTGTTATAAACGTCGTTGTTTGGAAACGCCACGTATCGTTGACGAACTCTCGTTAGTTTCATCCTTGCATCTCTTCTCCGTGAGTTCCAATGTATCCATGGCAGGAAACATTTCCAGTCCACTGAAACCAAATTCAATCTTGACGTTAACACCGCGCGCGCCTTTCTCCGTGGCACTCCTTCCTCAAAACAACGATATCGCAGTGGCCGCAACTTGGCGAAAGTCATCTGGAACGGAATTGGGACGATAGCCATCTCCGTCGAAAACGGATTGTATTCTTCCATCCGTTATCGCCTTTCACACTCGCTTCGCCACCCTTCTCCCTGGCGCAGTCGTGGCCGAAGTTTTTCAGGATTTTCGCGGCGAGAATTTCGAAGTTCCGTGATGCATTGAAATGCCCTTTTTTTTCGTGATAGAGCCTCGCGATAAAATTCAGGATCCTCGACGCGAAGAGCCCTGGATTTTCCTCGTTGTCGTTGGCTTTCCACGATTCCACGAATTGCGAGATCGTGGAAATTCCGCGAGGCAGTTTCGATTTTGGGGAATTTATCTTATTTTATCGCAGATCGCATTGCAGCTATTTATTAAGATCGATCGCGATGATGGTCCGTCGGTTTGAGGAGATTTAACCTTGAAGAAATGGGCGATAGGGAATACGAGTGAATAATGGGGATGGGGAGAAGAGGATTGTTTGAACCTCGTCGACAATGTTGCTAATGGTCGGGATTAAATTATGCGTGGTCACGTTTCGTGTTTTCCTTCGTCGGACCCTCGTATCGCGAATAATCCTCTGGACGAATTTTTGCGCGTATCTTTTTACATCACTTCTCCGTTGATTTGGTACGAGCTTGTTAAAAAATTGTGTGGCGGTATTAGTCTCTTTCAGAACGATAGAATCGGTGATTCGAGTTCGTGTTTTAGTGTTGAAGATCTTCTTACGCTTCACATTGTATTTTCTTGGTACTTCGTTGTATTCGCGTCAAAAGTCGATCTAAGAAGTATTAAATACTTTGACTTTTCTTTTAACGACAAGGACGATATGCTAGATTCGAACGTTTTCTAATGTTTCTACTCGTATTCTGGCTATAAAACGATAATACGAAGAATATATTATATTCTGAATACATCTACGTTGCAATACTTATTTTCTCTCACACGTTTATGTAAATCGATATTTAAGTTAATACAATTACGTATTCCATCTTTCGAGATTCAATGTCAGAGAGTTTTGCAAAAGGGTACAAAAAATCGAGCAAGCTTAATCACGGTCGACGTTCTGGCAAAAATAATTGGAGTGTAACGTCATCCTGTACTTTAAGCATTAACATTTATAAGGTATCCGTAGAAAATTTGTCTGGGCGCAAAGTACTTATTTCCATATTTCTCACTTTCTCGAGTGAGATTATATTTGTTTCAAAGTCCGGGATCTGGCGTCAGAGGGTTTTCTGAAAGCTACAAATGAATACTCACGGTCGACGTTTCTTCGAAAATGACGAGAGCGTAACATCACGCTGTAACTTACCTTATCGTGGGCGTAAAGTGTTCGCATAAAGCTGCCGCTGCGTCGTGCAGGATGTTATCACCTCTTTACACGGCGAAAATGTACTGTTAACGGATTGCGCGAACTGCTCGATACCTAGCTGCTTTAACCCGGTGGTTTCAAAACACCAATACAATCCTTTACTGACTTCAAACCTCTTAATGATATTTATGATAGCAATTAACATAGATCCACCCTGCACATAAACCTATAGAGATTACGGATATTATCCAATGTCGTTTAACTCTAAGCATTATAGCTGTCAGTAATTGCATTTGGTTAACTCTTCTCACCAGTTGCAAATACATAATATTCTTATAATTACAAAGATATATTGGTACAAATAAAGGTATCATACAGTTGTGCTTTAAGACTTGCCGCGTTAAATTGGATGGCGGGTGAGAAATGATTTTTGTGTACAAAGGGCTAACAGGCTACTGCGTCTGTCCTGGCACTTTGATTTTTTTTTTATCCGAAATATGCCAGAGAAGAATGGTTTGGACCGTAATCATCCAGCGGTAGAAGTTGAAGGCCGATTGATCGACAGCTAGCCAGACAAAGGATAAACGACGGTGATCAGATGAGCTTTGTCCAGATACCATCGGCACTCGCTTGTTTCGTTCAAAATCCGGCACGAGCAAAAACACTTGACGTCGAATATGTAGTATGGATGGTGTCGCCATTTGGGGATGTGTTCGTCCTTTAACCCTTTGCAACTCAGATCTCTCATAGACTCTTTTACCTGACTATACTGTGATCTGATTTTCTGCTTAAATTTATATTATGAAAGACATAGGATAAAGGTACATTCGTAAAAAAAAATAGTGGGAATATTACAAGGTAATTTTTTGCATTACAATTTTACTTGAGGCGCACAATACAAGCCACACGTTATTTAAAGGTGATCGTGGATTATAGAGGTTTAAATTAATGTTTCTCTCGTCGTCATTTTTTGTGTCTTCCTGGAAGACCTTTTGAAGATCGTTCACTGGAATTTTATAAAGGATGTGGCATGCACGAAGAGAAATCATGAATACCACGGCGAGTATGACGCATGAATTTGATGGATGGAAAATGTTAGCTTAATAAAACCGTTCAGAATTTATACTTTTAATTGAAATGCAGTGCATGGCGTAGGCATTGTATGAAAAGGATTCACTAATTTTCTCGTGCCGGCAAATACCGCTATGTAGAAAGCAGTACAGCCGTACTCTCATCTTTTTTGGTGATATAAAAAGCATTCTTGCAAAAGAATGTTAGTTTATCGTATGACATACGGTGCACTGTTGCGAATTCGAAAGATTTAATTGGCGATATCTATTCCGGAGATTTGTATCGAGTATATTGCATCGACAACCATTTTTCGATGCGATTCGGTTACAGTTGAATAATCGACGGCAGTGAGCAAAAATCGGCGTATTTTTATCCGCTGTAAAGTTCTCCCATCACGAGTCGTAATTTTGTTCGTGTTTAATTTTGTTTAAACAGAGGCGCCGAGAACTCGTTGGCCGACGGTGTGCACAAAGTAATTGTCATGTTACACGTGCGTGCGTAATATTCACGACAGCAGGCTGTTATTCTCTACGTTATTACATCCTATACAAGGTAATCTGGACAATCAATATTTATTGCGAGAACCGTCGAGAGGAAGGGCTCTTCGGCAACTCTGCGACCATGCTCAGTCCGAAGATGCAAAGGACGGGTGAGTTACCGTAGATATTAATCTTAACACAATTGTAAACCGATCAAACTTAATTACTGACGAATAGAGCGATTTGGACATTGCATGTTACACGTCCAAGAACATTGTATGTATCTCTTATCGTAATAACGATACTCGCATTATCCTACCTTCTGCTCCGCATGAAGCAACCAGTCGGCCCATTTTAGATTTTAAATTAAATTCCCACAGTTCTTTACCGTTTCCTCCGGATTTATGCATATCTCGGTAATCTGTTTGAACGTTAAGAGACTCGCAAGTAATTTTCCTCTCTATATTCCGCATTATGGAATTCCTCGTGAATATAAATATGAATACAGAATTATTATACGGATATTATTGTGCGCATATTCGAAGTAGAGAGCGCATTAACCGATGCATTAACGCGCGCCGATCTAGGCCCCTTGCTCTAGGTGTGCACCAAATCCATTATATCAAACGAGAAAAGTTTATATCCCTTGAATGCAAAAATAGTCGGAGCGTGAAACGGGACGAGCATTAAACTTCGATGCATATTATTGCAGTTTGACCTCGATAATGGCACACGAGGCACCTTTGGTAAATCTAAATTGGTTGATGAAAACTTCGGCCCGATACTTGTCCGTGCAATTGCCTTTGAAGCGTGGCACTATGCAAATTGCAACGTTTGCCGGAAAAACTATCCCGTTTATATCAAAGGGAAGCTTTACAGTTCGTTATGCAACAAACTAACTGCGTTCAACGCGCTTAGCCGCGGTAACATTAACCGTACTCGGCAGTTATTCGTGGCTACGCTGTTTACATCGGTTGTGTACATCCGATACGATCAACTGAAATGTATATTTTTTATTTCGGGTTTAAGCACCATTGCTTTATCCGTCGTACCGGCGAGCCTTCATTTTTGCTCGTGGATTGGAATTTAAGCGATACACGCTCATGATATCGTATAAGAGAGCACTTGTATAGCGCAGAAGTGCCGAAGTTGAGCTGGTCGTCGACAAGATATTCCAAATTGTTCGAAAGTTCGAGATAACTTGAACTTCCTACATGCTGTAACTTCCTTACCGGCGCGAGGTTTGACTTTAGGTACTCGCACTTATAAAGCAGATCCCCGAGGAAATTCTAGCCGTACGAAGTTTATCTTACAATCGCAGACCGCATTACGTATATTCCTTAGAATAATCGAAATTATGCCTCGTCGATTTGAGTTCACTTAACATGACATTATCAATTTATAGCGCGGAAAATGTACGGCAAATGCCTTCTGTCGCGTGTGTTTTGTTTGCTGTTAACGTGAAAAAAAAACGGAGATTTCCTTGGCCGACGTTATCAAAGTGAAATACAGAGAAATCGAATGCGTTTTAAAGCGTAATTAATATTGCATTAATTAAATGTCGTGCGTTAATTTCTGAGGTATAACAAAGGTAACGAAGTTTTGTATTTAATGAACGAAAGTCTTGGTGTTGCGTCTGGCGGAGAGTGAAAATCAGCGTAGCGTTTCTTTCTTATGAAACGCGAAGGCGTTTGCTGCGCCTGTACACTCTGCGTGTCACGAAAACGTTGGAGGAATTTAAAGCAGAGCTTTGAAAAATTTAGCTCCTCTAGAAAGAGTGTAAACGTAAAAAGTTTATCGGGAAATATTGATGCTCCTTTTATACACATCTTTCGCGAATTTGTCGGAGACGTGAAGCTGCGGAAATACGGTTACGATGAGATGCTTTACCAAGAATATCGAAGACACAAACTGTTTTTATCCTTTTTTACCTGGTCAATCTACACTCTGGATATTAATGTTACAGTTTTTATACACTGGCAACCACGTTCTTATAATATATGTTAACTCATTACTTTCTTTTCTATAAAAATACACTGTAATATATTTCCGCTGGAAATTGTGTTTATATAATCTCTAACTATGTTTGCGTTTTGAGTACGTTGTGTTTGTATTTGCATTTGGGACAAATGATGAATATTAGGACATATGCATTTACACGAATATTAATTATCAAGTCGTATTGTCATTTTGTATACACAATGCTGCTTGTCACATTTATGAAACTGATCGTAATGTGAATATTATTGAATGCAGGATAAGTACGCTGGAATAACGAAGCTATCGAAGCGATGCAAGTAAAGATAATTGAAATTCCTTTAATTCGAGGATAATTACATGAAACATATACGAAATAATTTTGGTGAATATCATATGCTTATAAATAGTATATATTTACTTCGTTTTTAATTCACCTTATGAATAAATATGAGTTCCATCAACTCGATAGAGCTATTTAAATTTAAGTAGAGTTTGACAGGGGCGTGCTAATTTTGGCTATGCCACTGACAAAGAATAATTAAGTCGATTACACTGCGGTCTTATGACGTTGCACGCAGAATATCGAATACCTGTTGCAGGCAGGTCAAATGGCTCTGGACCGCTCATGTTTATAGAGTAAACTCATTACGCTCCGACGAAAAAAAAGCGTACAAATAAAAACCACCGTTAAGTATCAGTATTAAACATTAAATGTAAAGTAACGTTAGAGTATCAGAGTCAAATTTTGTCTTAAACTTTCACTTTCTTGGTTATTTATCAATTTAAGAAATCCGCAAAATCAAGTTTGTCGGTCTTGAAATGTCTATAAATGTTATTAAAGGGCATTACCAGAATGCGGCTATAAATGTCAACAGTACGTACGAGATACTGGATATTATCCTGCGCACAGCAATTAAGAATTATAGGATTTAATACGACAGGCTGATGCAATTTTTGAATAAAGCATTAACCTGATTTCTATGGTTCGTTTGCCGGCACTCACGTTAAGTCATTTTCCATTTTCAGTGAGGGTAAATGACTCTCAGCTAGTCATGCTCTCGGAGAGAGCTCATTACGATCATACGCACGCTGGACATTTGCACAAGCGGACCGCCGACTCCGCAAAGTGGCAATTACGATGGTTCGTCTTGTACCAGGTGAGCAGAATCGGTTGATTACCCTTTCACTACATGATAATGAGCTCCACGCAAAGCGCATCAATCGAGGATACCGATCGCATTTTCGTAAGTTAAGAAAAATCGAAGAAGGTCACCTTTGAGAGCACAATTTAACAATGTCGAAGAAGTACATAAGATCCTCCTGCGTTATCCTTGTACAATTATAACTTTATATTATAATAGGACATTTGTACTTGGATATTTATTCATAATTGGAGAAAAATATTTCCAAGTAATTTCTCTTCTTTCTACATCGTTGCGTTACTCAAGGCAGTTTTCGTTTTTAATCTCTTCTTCCGTAGAAATGTGAACAAACTTTGTATTCGAATACGCAGTACAAGTTTCGGTTGCAAATGTGAAACGGGTACTAATAATATGAAAATAAATTCATACGTCGTTGGAAATTGAAATCAAATTTTGTTTAATGTCAGCGAACGCGTGGACGATATAAACTTTGCTTAAAAAAGATAAATTACCTTTCTGTGCATTAATTGTATAAAAAAGAAGTAATATCAAATAATGGCAAATACATTTCATGCAATTTTTGTGCCACTCGCGTTCTCACGAGTCCGGTTACTGTAGTTAGCGGCAAATTTAAACGAACTTTCTGCGCGCCCGCGAGCTTTTCATCGAAAAATTTCTAAAGGCAGCGCGCGGTCGGTAGTATTTCCACCTGCCGTTTAGCAGTTTCCGGAAGAGCCATTTCCTGCGCTACATCATTCGACAGCGGCCAAAGGTCGTAATTCTCATCTCGTCCTTTGCGCCAACGATTCTCCGGCTTCTCCTGCCCGCGACAGCCGCCATAAGGCCGTACTTACTTTATTTTCCAGCAAATCTACCCGCTCATTTTCGTTGTATCACGCGATACGCCGCGATATTACTTCCGCCGTGCTCGATCAATTTCCCCCACGTACGACAAAAGCCCGATTCCTATCGTCGTAATTGTCCTATGAAACATTAGCGCCAAGCTCTTGGGCGGTTGTGCCGAGCCAAAGGGGCGGCGATGTCCGACGTTCAAAGCATACAAGGTGTTCCGAGAAATCGGAAATTGGGATTGGGATACTCGAGTGGGGTCTCGAGTATCTAAATATAACGCGTTGCTGTATTGCATTATGCATTGTCGAGCAAGAATTTCGTTTAGGTGTGTCATGTACTCTTCGTAAAATGATCGTAATAAGTAATTTGAATTATTAATCGTAGAGGCGACCGTTCGATATTCCATTGCAGGATTCTCCGGAAATTATCGAGATTCACTTCGGTATTAGCATTTATTGAAACTATACATATTATTAGTGATCTTACCTGGGGCAGGTGATAATAATATATAAATATTATATTAATACCATTGATCCGTGGAAAAGATTTATTGCATGTTATTAACACTAGAACTGTCGGCCACTTTTGTAAGACATTTAGAACACTACATACGTCTTAAAAAAAACAAGAGAGGATAAAAGGAAATTTGAATACATGAAATTTGTCCAATCATGGACAATCTTAGGAAATACGTTCTCATGAAGCGCTGTAATTTCTTTTTCAAACATTACTAATCAGTTATTTTTACTGGCTCGGTAGTGTCTAGTGTTAATTTCTCATATACAGGGGATTGTGAAAAAAAAATTGGATTATCGGTTAGCGCGACCGGGAATTTGCATTTATTTTTCACGCTAAATTACTATCTCGTGTCGATAATTATTTTATCAAGCTACGTTGACAGAGAAATGAATAATTTTCTCCGAATTTTTACGGACGCCGTGCCGAGATAAGGCAGAAAACTTTTCCCCTTTCCAGGTCGGTTATCTCAGAATGCCGGTGACGTCTGTTTCAGAACTTGCTGTTCTATTACGAGAATGAGGCCTGTTCGAGGCCCAGCGGCGTTGTTTTGTTGGAGGGCTGCTACTGCGATCGGCTCATCACGGCGAAAGGGAAAGAACCGGATAAGCAGGTATGTTCCTAGCTCGTGGATTTTCCCCCGAGATAAATAATTGCCCGATCGATCCTCGCTCGAGAGAAATCCTAGTCCGCGTTTCCCAGAGACAGGCGCCTCGCCATCGTCGTATACAAAACTTCCCGACATCGCGAGGCGCTCCTCCCACCGCTAAATACGCTTTTGTCGCAGTTTCGCGCTCAGCGCGATTCTTACCCGCATTACAAAATGAGGGAAAAAAAGAATGGAAGCCGGGAGGGACGTAAGGCACTTTTAAAGCAAGTGCGCTATTAAATGGGTTTCCCTCGGCGGATTCTACAGAATTCCTCTCGCCATACGCTGCGCGTCCTATTATTCCCACATTTCCACGCGCTCCCACGAATGAAGTCGGAAGCGAAGATTCGCGTAAAAGTCTTCCCGGTGGTTTGAAGGGCATTAAACCATGTCGTCCATTAAACAAGGCTTTCCCTCAAGAAGCTCCTGCAGACGAGAACTGGGGATTAGACGCGACGCGCATCGTGCGATTTACCCGGTGATCTCGAACAAATCCTTTCATCGTTTTCCTTGATTTCCACGATGCGATTCTTGGAAGACAGGATCCCATCGTGAATGCATATCTGCTTGTGAGCGAAGTATCTCATTAACCGCGCTGTGGATTGTAGAGAATCCGCTCCTACGGGCAACGAGCCCTTTGTTTCTGCGTTTCGTCGAGAGTAGGCGAACACGGCCGTGAAAGAGTACGAAGAAGGTGTAAAGCGCTGGATTGTCCGGGATGAGTTATGACGCGTGTTTGAAATGCATCAAGTACCATCCCTATGGGTTTCCCTCGGCTCCTCGAAGGTCTGCGGCCAAGAGCCGCGAAATATACCGCCGGAAAACGGAGTCCATTTTACGCGAAAGGCCGAATTGGCTTTTTCCTCGATGGCATTGAGAAGGAGGCACGGGAGAAGCGAGAGAGGCCCTTTCACGTCGATCAATACAGGATGATCGCGAAGGGATATCCAGGAATGCACATAAGTGTGTTCTAACATGGGAATTGTAAGAGGTGGGGAGTATAGAATAACGCAAGGTAGTGATCAAGGGAAGCGATTAGGGAAAACACTAGATTTTTGGTAACATAAATGTATTTCTTCCACGGCGGCTTAAACTCGAGTCTTCTTCGCGTCCCTTTAAACTATACTGTCCAAATTCGACTGTTCTCGGAGTGTCCTAGATACTGATGCATTTTTCCGTGCACTGACACACGCACGCGCGCATCATTTTTTTAAGTGCAAGGACCTAGGACGCTTAAAATTCCTATGCGCCTTGTATACATTTTCTTACGACGGACGATGCGGCCGACTGCCTCTAAGATTGCATTATTCTTAAGATTATTCTCAAGAAGAATTCTTAATAATCTAAAGATAGATTATTTCTATCCTACACTCGGCGCCTCCGATCCTTAATTTTACAGAAATCGCGATAAACGTGAGGCCAGGATAGTCTTTTTTCTCTCGGTTTCATACACTCGTGTTATTTTTCATGACATAAAAGTTCTTGTAAATTAAATTGGTAAATCGATATAGGACCTAGCATGAACGTAAAGAAATTGTATCGATAACATTATTTAATACCTATTATGGAATGTAAACAGACATGGATACTTGTAATACGCTCGTTCGGTTTTTAAACGGATAGAGTATCGTGGGTTTGAACACCTGCTGCTAGGTAATGCGGTGAAGAATAATGCTTATACATATATCTACAAAACTAAGGCATTGGAAATCCGTATTTGTGAGTTATACGGCAATACCGAAGTGTAAAATACGTTTGGAAATTTTCGAATATTCTTCCCGAAATAGGGCGTATAATAGATTAAAGGCGCTCGGCTTTGGAGGTTTACTTAATAATTCATCATTTTCAGGAAGCTTCCGTTATTTTCTATGCATCATTTTCTCTAGTTTTTAGCTTCCTTCGGATATGAGATATATCTTGATAAAACTAAGGAACAAGCACCAGTACTCTAAAGTTTGTTCTTCCGCATTAGGGACTAACTTTTGTGACCTTTTTTGCAGGGATAAGATTGTAAAATCGTTATGCCTTACGTTACGCGCGTCATCATAGAAAAGGAACCGCGTATACATTTGCTGTTGCGCACCACATTTGCATTTATCCGTTGCCTTTTACGCCCACTTTGAAGCAAAGTATATTCTCGTGCAAAAATACAGAATAAGGGTGCTGTCTAGGCGGAATCGTCAGGTACGTACGTTACTCATTTGCAGCAAAGCTCTGAAATACATTTGCGGCCTTTACCACGTATGTTGGTAAGTCTTTTTCATGCTTTGCAATTACTGAGCGTTGCGAGGAAAGTTGCACGACTGGAAGAGCCCTACGTATAATATACATATACTTGTACGTAGGCGCATGTGGTAATAACAGGAAATTTCCAGTACATGTAATTGTAAAAATCCTGCTGCCAACCGTCCTGCTTCTTCGGGCCGGTAGCTTTGAAAGAAATTACGCGCTTATATTTATCGCGACACAGGCGGTGAAAGTTGCTTGAAATTTCTCAATAAACCGGAACGGCCGGAAGAAAACCTAAGGTCCAAACTTTGGCGAACTACTTACAGATTATGTATTGACTTGCGTAATTCTAGCTTTAGACACAGCCGTAAATTGAGAAACTTTTATCCATTACTATTTAAATACGTCATGCCGGGCAGCACTCCCACATTAAAACTTGAAGTCGCAGACAAAGCGGAGCCTGCGAGTGCTGGAAGTGCATTTGAAAAAGCTACTTTTTTTTAAAATTTATTTTTGACTACTAAGCTCAGCTGGCATAGGATTTATTGTTTAAGGTGGGTTTTGAATCACCAGAGCTACGGTATATACCATATATCATATGGAAAAACCAGAGGTGATGGGCAGGATTCGATCTGGGGTCTCCCGTGTGGAAGCCCGAGAAAAAATCTACCTTCGACTGTGCGTTTTGTTTTTCTTATCCTCTTTTGTTTTTATAGCTTACATGGGTACTTGGACAATTATGCACGTTAATATGCACGCGGTGAAATGGCAGTAAACCTGAGTACCGCGCTAACTTTTTTTTATTTTTTTCTGTACTCTTAGGAAAATAAGAAAAGGTCCTGACGGATGGATTGGGTAAATACAGGGTTTTATTTTGTACTTCCACATTAATCTCAGGACTTCAAGATTGTAAAGATAAAGATCAGAATTCAAACAAGGTACTTCAGATGTTCCTTGAAAGCATTAAATCGCGAAACTATGTCAATAATCATTTATATTTTATTTTTTCCAAGGCGATTCAATTTAAGAATGCAAGTAGAACAGACGATGTAAAATATATGAAATTAGGAACGACTCTACGTTTAAAGGCTGGTCAAAAGTGATTTTGTGTCGCTGATTCATTATGATCCGTTGAATGTTTTGCAAAAAGTTGTGTCTGCCGGGAAAAAATTAATTTATTCTGAATATTATATAGTAATAATCTGTTCTTCATTAATTTATCCATGATATTAAAAACGACCATTCATTTTAAACATCTCGAATCAAATGCTACTGTACGTATGACCATTGTTTAAGAAATATACACGTTTTACTGTTGCAGCATCACGAAGCTTTTCAGGATGAATGCGTTTACTTGTGGAAATCTTTTTTTAAAGTCTATTTATTTCTCATTGCTCCAAAAAAAGCTGGATAATTGTGCGAATAAATGTACATTATATATCATTGATGGGATAAATGTGGGGAGTAAAATCTCAAAAATACACTAATATTATTTCGCAAGGGTTTATGTTTCCATTGATAGTACGGGCGTGAAGCAAGAGAAACAAAAGCATGCGAAATCGAGAAAAGTGCCAATATACTTTACGCACGCACATTCGACTATAGGCAAAATTGTCGTCGCGTATTTTTATTCGCACTTTTGTCATAGTTTTCACGCAGTTATCGTCTGTAAGAGAAAAATCAAATCCTTCGGAAAAGTAGGGCGAATTATAAATGTCCTGCTGATACTCGAAACCTTGCGTGTTTGAGCTGTGAACCGTACCGAAAAATACAAGGTACGTAAAGCAACAAAGTTGAAAACACGTGTAAAACTTTTGTTTGATGGTATTGAGTGAAGTAGAATTTCAAACTATTTTACATAGCCTGGGTTATTAGATCTAACGGTATTCACTTGTATCTTATATGATACATTGTCGTAGAACAAATGATTATTCTACGCTTGCCAAGTAATATTATTAATATGTTTACACTTCCTTCGCTTTTGTAGCATAATATCGCGCAGAGTCTGAAATCCAAGCATGATCAGATTTTAGATATTATATGAAATATCAAACATAATACGTTAAAACTCCCTTTAATGTGTCATATCTGCAGATAATAGCTGATTTGCGTAAAGCTCTCATTATTATGCATCAATAATACTCCTATCATGAAAATAATTGCGCAAAGGTTATTTTATCTACAATTATCGAGACTTACGCTCACTTTGGCGTCATCCAGCTTACTTTGACACCGTTCAGATTTACCTTGTAGCAGGTTAGAGCAGAAAAAAGTTATAAAAGTTTCTCAAAAGTGGCACGCGTTGTAAATACCGGATTGATTACAGGTACGGCATTAATGCGTAAAGCGCCGTAGATAAAGGCTTTATCGATTTTCTCAAAGGTCACGTGACGATTAACTCCTTCTTTTATTATTATTATTATTATTATTATTTTTTTTTTTTAAAGACTTCCTCCTTGCTCAGAGTAGTCTCCGGTCTTTCGAGGGAAAAAAATGAAAACAAAAAAAACCTGTAAGTTTTTCCCCGGTGCCCGGCTCGATGGGCGATCGTCGATCGACCATTGTCACTTTTAAATCGACGGGGGTAAATCACTCTTACCCCCGTTTGAACGTAGTGCCATGCGAGAGTCATATTTTCCGGGGGAATTTATCGCTGGTGATAAATGCGCAGAATGGCATTCCACATGACGGCCACCATGAAGACTGGTAGGGGAATAAGCGTAATGCGCAGTGCGTAAGAACGTTTTATTGAAATATCGTCGTTTAAACGGTGCGTAGCTTTAAGTGTGCAGTGGTGCATAGTTCTTAGTTTCTTCGATTGGACAGAGGTCTGCGCAGCATCAAAATTGTTTTCTGTCTTCATTATTAACGCCGAATGCTAAGATTATTCGAGTCGATCTTTTGTTAAATCGATGAACCCTATAAAGCAAACAGTAAGGAGAAATGATAAAGTCTACAATAGTCAATGCTGAGAAAGTCAATCGTCCAATACATACTGTTCTGTGACAAAATAAATTACTCAAACTCATATAAGCGTTTGCACTGTAGTATTATGATAATTATATTTAGAGTATGAATGTATCGGTTTCCGTAGAAAATTCATTATTATTTGATGCCTGTAAAAATGTCCACTACTTTGTGGTGTTAAACATGATAATTAAAGAAATTTTATATATTCATATTGAAGCATCGATTAAATCCTTTGGAAGGGGAATTTGTAAAAATCCCGAATATGAAGTTAATCACCTTGTTCCATAAACGTCTCATTTTGCCATGCAACGTATTGTCTAAGAGTGGAGTCCAAAGCGTAACTACGATATACATATCACATGGAGAATTATCCAGATGTGCAACTCGAGCCACGAACATTTCGCGTGGAACAGCTAGGCTTTATCCATTATATCATAATCCATGGCGTACATTTGTTCACGTAAATTGTTGATGTTGCAGATATCAACATAATATCGCAAGCTTGTTAATAGGCTC
This sequence comes from Ampulex compressa, assembly GCA_038496175.1. Taxonomy (NCBI): domain Eukaryota; kingdom Metazoa; phylum Arthropoda; class Insecta; order Hymenoptera; family Ampulicidae; genus Ampulex; species Ampulex compressa. The sequence goes on from JBCFXI010001031.1 coordinate 26,133, forward strand.
CTTCATTTTCACGTCAATCTACGCATTATGGTATCTTTTATGATGTTTATGTCCACAGTTTCCCATAGATCATAAAATATTTCATGCCGTACTCAACTCTGATCATCATGTTATGTTAAACACGTAAAATGTTAAGCCACAATTGAAACTGTAGTATCCAGTGCAATTTTTGAGAATATTTTGACTCGAATCTCTCAACGTTATTCGGGATAGGGAGTGGAAACGTACCAAAAACTACGGTCATTATATTGTCAATATTCACGAATGTCTGCCGATGTAATGCAAAATGATCAAGAATTTCGCACGAGTATCTCCTTCAAGTTTCATTTTTATTATATCTCAAATGCACTTTGTGCTCCCGAGAATTTTCTCTTCGTCGTTCATCGACATTGAAAGCGATTTGGGGATAAAATGTCCTTTTTCTGTATAAAGGCCAAACGCGTTATCTCGAGGGCGACACTTATCCCCTTGCTGCTTGTCACCAAGGAAAGAAAAAAAATTAAATGCAAATTTTAGTTTGCCACGGAAAAGTGTATTTTCGATCAGCTGAGATTTTGTTGCCCCTCGCCAAGAAAAATATTGGAGATAAATGGACGGAGGAAAAAATTGTAGAGAAATATGGTAGATTTGCATTTACCACGAGACTTGTAGAGAAAAAATTTGATCTTTATGCATGATGAACAACTTCCTGAAAGGATTACTTTGTTAGATATAATTTTGGACAATTCTGTAGTACTTCAAAGAGTGGTTTTATTATCGATGATCTACATATTCATGGAAAGTGTGACGCAAACTATTTGCACGTTATGCCATTGTTGGAATTGCATGACAAAGGTCCAGGAGGTATATGTCCAAAATCCGATAGTAATTTGATCGCAACGTGATCGTACCTACGAATGAGAAATGTAAGGATTCTAGGCTCATCCTACGTGCAACCCTCAAATCAGAGTTACCCTCACGAAGCTGTGAAATTGAATCGATTATCCTTCTTGCTTTCGACGTTATGCGATTGCTTTCGCGAAGTGGCAATCGCACAGAATTTCGAAATAAAACTCGAGTTTCGATGCTACCGTAATCGGACAACTTCATTCCAGTATTTTTGGATAGAGAGGATAATCGCGTGGTCGATATATGAAAACAATAGACAATGATTTATGATTTTTATTTATCAAGGATCATATGACACTTTATAATACGTCATTTTGCTCTATACAGGTTTTTCATATTAAATTCGCCCTTTTGCACAACAAATTCATTCTTTTGCGAATGGAATTGACCTTTTTGCAAAACACATTGTCCCGTTTGCAATGGAATTCAATTGGTAAGGAGGTGAATTTCTTATGCGAAAGGATGCATTGCATTTGCAAAAGGGTGAATGCCATTTGCAAAAGGGTGAATTTGTTTTTGTAAAAGGGTAAATATAATGTGGAAAACCTGTAGTAAGACATTCTTGCCATTCCGTTCTGCATTTGCCTGCCTATTTGTGTCTTCACAGATGTATATCTACGCTGTGCGTTTATCCGGATCTTTCCGGCGAAGAATCCAATTTCATTATCAACCCCACACATCTGCTTCTGGCGAGGCGAAAAAATCGTGGGGTTGGATTTTCGCCAGTGCGATAAGCGCAGTGTGATTTCGAGGGCCGTGTCCACGGTCCCCTTTGATTTTCTGGTCCGTATGCGTCCAAGTTCGAGTAGAAGTTGCCTTATAGATAACGGAGAGCGAACCAACTTTCCAATTTTTTTCTTAATTAGTGTTGTCGATCGTTAAGACCATTTAGAAGCCTCTAGTTGATTGTTGATACAAAAATATTATTATTAGAACTATCGAGTAATGTCACTATATATTTTATATTATATATTATATTTTTTTTTGCTTATTTAAAATATGTAAATAATATGTGTTAAAAATATATATAATATATATGCAGATAAAAATAAAAATTTGAAGAATTTTAATTCTTTTTCTGTTTAAAATTGAATGACGCAATACTGTTCTATACTGATCGATTATATCCTAACATATTATTTGATTATCTAGGTAGGCTATACAAGGGGCTTTATAACATACAGAGTTCGTTTCGGAAGCGTACAAGGGACAGAAGGACGATGAAAAAAAATTCATATAAATATATCACATTTAACCTTACGTCAGGGTTATAGCCCCGTTTCTGTTGCAATAATCCCCCGCAATTTATCTTCATGCTCGGTGACCAAAATGAACATCCACGGTTTGTGTTTATAAACTACACCCTGCGTCCTGCGAGCGTACACGTATATGTCTCAAAAATAAGGACAACAAGGAGGACAAAATTTCCATTTTATTCATTCACAGAGTGCAGATTCGCAAGAAAGGTCTCGAAATCCTCTCAAAATTGATAACACTTAATAAGACCACGAACCAGTCATCATAATTACTTCTCTAGCGCTAAATTTCACCCTTTATAACGTACAATGATTTTGAGACCAGCTCGTTGCCTCTTCCCAAAATGGCACTCCCCGAGGTGAGCCAAGAAATTTCCCTTTGAGTATATCGACATTCATCACCCCCAACCGTTCCATTCTTTTACATCATAAGATCACACAGTTGTGCCAATGTCGAAGCATTGAAATCCGTATGAAATTTGGGTTACAGGGGGGTTAAGAGTGCGCGTACACGGGCGAGAAATCAATGGACAGCGAGGTAGCAGCCTTGGCGCGTATCGCGGTCGCCCTCCCGGAACAATGACTAACGTCCGTCGTTCTTCTTACGTCGAACCACTCGTCCCGCTTTACGTCGGCATTGTCCCCGTTTTCCTCGGTTGCAGAAGAGACTCTTCCTTTCCGTACGTCACGCTGGAACCCCTTGTTTCTTTCCATTACTACCACTTTCTCTCTCTCTCTCTCCCCTCCTCTCTCTCCTTCTCTCTCCAGGCCTGCAGGCGAATCGTCCTAGCGTATTCGCCCAACAAAGGCTAAATTAATTAAAGATACGACAGTACACTTTACGGGACGTACACTCGGCGTTATTCGCCCTCTAGCTGCGAGGAATACGCGAGGTGGAGCAGAGGGCTATCCGCTTCTTTAACGCCCTCTACTTTTATACCTTTATCCGGTATCGAGCTCGTTTCGAGGTCCGAAGTGCCCCCGTAGGAGGAAGGAGCAGCGTATGTCGGCCTGCGCTCCGTCCTCGTCGGTGTTTCACGCACCTACGTGGATTTTCCAAAGCCTCGTGAGAATCGCTCCCTCGATCCTGTCCCGCGATGCCCCTCGATGGACGATCGGCGTGTATCCGCTGAAAGATACAGTTTGCCGGTTGAGGAAAGAGAATTTTTAACGGAAGAGCTCTCCTTGGAGAGAACACATGCACGAGTCTTGAATCGACGTTTGTTTCAAAAATTTCGCCCCGCGCTTTGCTGCTTCCGTGGGAAGAGCGCTCGGTTACGGTTGGATCTGGAAATTGATTGGAGCTCGTTGAAAAGTATACGCGGGGGAATAAAAGTCTAGGAGGGTTGTGCTTTATAAAGAAGGGTCTGGTGAGGCCTTAAAATAATATCGAGGGCGTCTAAGGGATTTTCGAGGATCTCCTCCGGTTTAATTTTCACTTTGTTTTAACAAGCGGCTTTTGGCGAAGCGTCCTGCGATCAAAGGACGTAGTTAGGGACTGTTATATCTTGGAGATGTACTGAATAAATCGAAGGGTTTGCGCGGTTCGTCGTCCGTCGCGTTTTCGTTTAAACTGAAACGTTTGAAACCCAAAGATATGAGTATTTGCTTTTTCCTTCAAAGGGTGCACGAACTGTTTTGGTCGTTTAACTGATATTCTCTCACCTGGTAGCTTCCTAGGGTAATACTAGCTATGACTTCAATTTAATAAGGTCATTAAAATGGTTTGCTCAAAAATGAAGTCGACTAGTCAAACACACCGAACAAATTTTTTATCCATGAGTTTGCATTTCCCAAGAGTCATATAGCCTCGATCCTGCAGTATTATTTCTCAGTTTCGGTCATTCATCTTCATGTACACGGACTACTTTCCTCCTATTACCTGGTTATTGTCGCAAAACGGATGAAAAATTTCTACAGGAGTTCGTGCAAGAATTCTCACTCCGGTTTCAAGGATGTATCACTTTTGCGTGATACCTGGAATGTCATTGTCGTCCGTATTCTTGTCTCGGGATATTATTACGAGGAAAAAGCTGGAGAGGGGAAACTGTCGGATAAAAAAATGTTTTATAACGTAACGTTCTCCGGCGTATGGCTGTTGACATTTTCAGTTAAAGCACAACGTTCATTCGACTTAAATTGACACGTAAAAGCCGATGGACAGCGTGCTCCGTGGACCTGCTTGGATTTATACCACCGTAAATGTGCCCGTCCTCGTAAAATATTTTCCGCCGGCTTTCTCCACGTTGTTATTGTTACCGCCGCTAAGGTATTGGATTGTCATCGTTCTGGCTAAAAGCGCCATGCTTCCGATTCAGTGCCTCCAGACAGAGGGAGGTCTCTAAGATCCCCCTTCGCTAAGTCCTTTTAATTTCCACAAAAGTAAGTTACAATACCTTCCATGTTTGTCAATTAGTAAACCCATGAATAAAAAGAGGCATCTGTTTTTTCGTATTTGTATGAACTTAAGCTCACTTTCCGCCCTCGGCTATTGCGACGGACAGGATTCGTGCGTGTTCTTGTATTTGTAAATGGTAATGGTTAACTATAAATCACTCGATTCAAATTAAATGGATTCAAAATTATTCAAATGCAATTAATCAAAGTTAAATGGATAATTTCTGTATTACGTAAAACATTCCATAACGTGGATATTGTTATGCGAATAAATTCTGTGCGCTAAAATGAGATATTTTTGGAAGGCACGTGTACTGCTCGTACGAATAGTACTTTTTTTTTTACCCTTTTCAATAAATGTCCATTTTTTCCGTTTTTAATGACCAGTTGAGTACATCACTAGCTCTATGGATGTTCCAAGAATAGATCATCTTATCGCGCTGCTGGATTTGTTTAATCCGTGGGTCAAGAGCGCGTTTGACATTTTTCACGCTATCGTGCAGCAGAAAATGTTGAAATCGAGAATTATGCACATATTACGTGGAAAAATTCATCGGTGGTGCGTGGAATTTGTACCCTGCTGATGTCTGCCTGAATTCTCGTCTGACTGGTTTATAAAAATTTATAAAAGATCACTTTTGTTCTGAGCTATTTTATAGCACATCTTCATTAATCGCTTAAACAAAATGCGTGCTGTTATAATTTTATTAATACGCCATATTGGCGATACACATGCACAATGACGATCATTCGAGGAGGAAATTAAAAAAACATTTCAGGGGAAGCATATTTTCACAGACAAATTTTTCCCCCGTGTATAAGTTTTAATTTTGCGTATGTTTCGTGCGATGGAAAAAGGAAGGATAAACGTTCCACATCAGCGATTCGGTGTCAGCGACGCAACGATCGAAAATTTCAACGGTAACATACCTTGACAAGGTTTTTACGAAGCCAATTTTTAGCTAGACGGAAAATTGTTCAAAAATTTCTCCAGAGAATCTTTTAACCGCAAATATCCTTCGACAAATTTTTCCTAATATCGCATATCTGCCCTGAAAAATTGTAATAAATGTGTCCCACGTGAGCTGTACGCTAACAAAGCATCGAACGAGAATGTTAAAACAAACAGTGCTTCGGCAGTTTCTTTTATCAATCCCAGCTTTATTTTAAATATTATTTTTACGGGATCCAAGAGTATTCCAAGATGCATCATCCAAGATACGAGAATATTTTCACAAGTGAATATTGTCTTATATCTCCTTGAATTTCACATTTGTTATTCGCAATGAAAAGGAAAAACGACGAATCTATCTCGTCCTTAATTCTGTGCAAGATACACATACAAGTAAGCATAATATTGGTTCATTAATTCTCCATTAAAGGTATCCTTCTGTAGAGAAGAATTTACTGGAAAATTTGCTCAGAAATAAATTAGAACTGCACGATAAAAAAAAAAAAAAAGCAGGAACAGTCTTTCAACGTAATGAAGGACCAGAGTGAGCATAATATTGTTGTACCGGGATTTCATTAGTTCGTTTATGTGGAAACCGAGATACGTGCGTACTTTAAATATCCATCTGTAATAACAAGCTTCCGTTTGCAGGTTCAAAAGAATCCGCCTCGCATAGGGCATGATATTTTCCTAATGAAATTGAAGTTCCATGGTGTATCAAGCTCCGAGCACATTTTACGCGCGGTGCGTGAAATATCAAATATTCCGTATTTTCTTGCCTGACGTGGCCGATGTTTGATGAGAGATGGTATTATCGGAAAGGCGAATTTATGAAAAGATTATAACTGACTTGTATTGATCGTGGAACAGCGCGCGGACATTTCTAGGTTTTTAGAAATTCGACGAAACTGCGGCATGGTACTCGTTTTTCACTGCGAGCACAATCTGTGGTGCTTGTTTGAGCAAACAAAAAAAAAAAAAACAGAAAATGAGGAAATGATTGAAGTTTGAAGTAGCCAAGCCAAGTGGATGACCTGCACTCCCACTTCTACAGCGTTCAGAACAATCTCGTTGAGGAGTCCTTGTTGGATTCTCCATATATTTCTTCGCCAAATGTCATTTTGGTGTGCCTGCTTATTTCACATTAAGTCTGAGAATTGTAGTTAAATCAGATATACAAAGAATTCAGCTATCCTTAATAAATACCTTAACTTAAACACGATGCTTATTGTAGTGGAGTTGCTGACTGAGTTTCCGTTGAATCGAATCTCGATAATACGGGCTCGTGATTCAAGTGTACGCGCACTTCGCTTACGCAGCAGGACCAAGTAGTAAACTAATAAGCCGGAAATGTACTTCTGAAAGAATAATATCCTGCGCATCGAAGTTACAAAATTATGCAAATATACGACGTAGTTTACACGGAGAAATTGAGTTTCGGCTTAAGATGGTTTTTAGTCGTTTGGCCGCGCTAATTGGGCTTTCTTTGCTGAAGGCTCCTTAATTTTCTAGGGTAATTCGCTTGCATACTTTATAATTATCGGAGCTAATTTGACGAGGAAAAAAGGTATTTTTTTTAACCGTTTACGAGACTTTTCTTCTCTCCTGTTTTATCGCAGCTCAAATTCTGCCTTTCATTAATTACCTCGTTATCGGTTTACCCACAAACATAACGGTTCGTTCGGCGGCCAATTAATTTTTGATGAAATTCCTGGAAAATTGAATTTGTTTCATACACATTGGCGTTTGACGTGAATCGACGTTCCATCTTTGATGCTCGTATCTCAGGAGGCTTTGCGTCGCACGGACAATTAACTTCGGTCATACAGTTTCATTATTCATCGGAAATTCATGCCAGCCCTTGCCTTAATGGAAAACGGCCTGGCCGTATGTTCCCGTTTATCGGAAACAAGTCGATTAGATCGCCAAAAGCGCACGTCGGTTCCCTTTCATAGTGCCTCAAATTAACATAATCGATTAACTTAATCGGCGAATTTCATATAGGATATTACGTTTTACGAGGCTACTCGATTAAACGACGCCGTCGACAATGTTCTCTGAGTTGATCGTCATTATCAATGATGTTAAAATTTAATCATGCATTAGATCTTGGAGAAGATTAATTTCTTTTTTTTTTTTTTTATGATAAACCGCAATAATTATTGTTGATATTTTTAATAGATTTTTCTTGCAAAGGAGTGTATGTTCTGGTTAGTTCAATGCATTTTGCTAGAAAAAAGTATTGATCGTATTCTTAATACCGAAACATTACAATTTACTTCATCAGTGGAGTACGTTGTCTCTTTTTTTCTACGTGCGGTTATCGCCTATGTTTCATCGCCGTGTATTCCTGCAAGGGAAATGCTGGTCACGTTATTTCGAACGACCTTGGGGCACTATATCGAGCAATTTTACGAAAGCCTTCTTTTGCATTAGACATTGAGTGCTTTCGAGGAGAACGGGGGTTTTACAAATGAGATCTGAAATTCATATTATGAATTTCGTGTATGAGCTGCATATAAATTAGTCGTCTAGACGGTACTCGGTCCAATTACCGACAACCGCACGTAAAGTTCGCCTTAATAAATAATCGTGTTTTACCTTCGAATCGATAGCGCCAATGCTCGTTCCATAATAGACGCGAAATTAATTCCGTCGAATATCAATAAATGATGTTTCTCGCTGCCCCAAGAGCGACGTCGGACGGGACTATTTTTATTAACTTGGTTTAGAGGGTCAAGGATATATCGGGCACGTCGAAGAATGCCCGAGATAAATCTGACATCTCATAAATACCATCTCTGAGGATTACGCGGGCTTATGGGAATATGCTGAAATTGTGAAGATTTTAATCATGCCCCGCTACCAGGAAGTAATGAAACAATCGCTCATTTTGCACGCTTCCATTGTACGATCAATCCCGAAATTACTCCTGCCTATTTCGTTACGCATAAAAATACATGTACTATATTGATGTATCAAAAGACTTTTAATTATTTCAATATTCAAGAAAATTTGTACGTGAATATTGGAAGTGTCCAGAATTAATTGGAAACCTTTATGAAGAGGTTGAACATTTTTTGTAATTTCTAGCCGTTTATGTATATTCCCTTCACCTTACATTGAGCATATAGTTCTTTAAAGAAGTCGCTTAGTTTTCTTTCAAGAATGATTCGTGTTCCTATACAATAATCTGTAGTTGTTGTACATTCATGAATTTCCTAAGTGCATTCTTGTGTTATATTTACATTCGATAGGATGGTCCGCGAACAACTGTTCTTATAGAGAGTCCACGAAAATCTCAAGATTAACGCTAAGATAAATTAGCGAAATATACTCGCAAAAATTTTACTTTGCGAGTCTGGCAGACATCAATCACATCCATCGATTCGGTACTCAATTTCCATGATGCGGTCAATAGGATTGCTCTGCACAAGTATTTCCTCCGATATCTGCGTTCTCGAGATGATAGTAGCCGATAAACCGATGAAAGGTCAAAACGTAAAATATCAGAAGAAGTCCTGTTGCTCGAGCTGCCTGTTATTGACAAGTTCGCGAGGAAAACTACAGTCAGACATTTTCGTTAAATCCCATTCCCACATCGCCGAAGTTTTGTTCCTGTGACCTACTCCCACAAAAAGTTCCATAGCGGTTGTTATCGATGATGGATGTAAGCACAGCTGTCGATGGTTTCACGCTTACCCTCTGATCTTACTTTCGAGAGGATAGCTGTACGAATGGATATTGCGTGCCACCTTCGATTCTTCAAGTTCTGTTTTGCGTGTTTACTATGTTCAGAAGTAGGTTTTCGATTTGACCCTTTAAGACCCACGCGACTTCTTTCGTGTTTATGTCAGAGTACGACGTACCTTTGTGCAATGTTCGAATAGTCTGAATGTATCATTAGAAATATTATATTAGCTCGATTTTCCTTGAGTTTACATTGAGTCACAAGTAGTAATTTCTAGCTGATAAATTAGTGGACATTATTAAACTTGAGTGATATTGTATAATTATAATGTTAATTTATAACTTTCGGTGCTGCTTATTACGATAAATTAATGGATAGCGGTGAATTCTTGTCATACTAAAGTATGATTAATTTGCAATTGGTAGATGTTTATTAAGTTAATGGACAGTAGAAAACTTTTAAAGGGCTTATATAATTTCAATCTATAAGTTTGTGACTCTTGGTTACCTAATGATATTAAACGTCAGCGATGAATAGGGGATATTAAATTAGGTATCCATTAATTGAGCCTTTCGTAGTCCAAAGCTTACCTTTTAGCTTTAATTGTAGTTTCAAAACAATTAATTGATAATTAAGTCTTCCCGTTTAAAATATTTTTTTTATATAATTAGGCTTAACGATATTAAACAACGAGAATTTCTGTGGTTGTTGAATAATAAATAAATTTTTTTCATAAACCTTTGATTATTCCAAGAATAAGTATAAGTACTAATTTGTGCATTTTATATTTTGTCAGAAAATTGCTACTCGTGTAATAGTACATTATACAATGTTTATTTGAATTTATATTTAAAATGTAATTTTAATAGACAATGTATATCTTTTTTTTTATTTATCTCCACTTTTTGTTTCGTGCAGTTAGTCGATTTAGCAAATGAGCCGCTTTTTAATTATTGTCCTACTTTCTCGCAAAGTAACTAGTTTTCCAGAAGTTTCATGATTTGGTATATTTACTTGGCGCTGTGCCGTTCCAATCATAATTTATGTAGCACCAAATCATCTGAAGTTGGTAATGAATGGGGATAAAGTTTGTTAATTGATACCGCATCGAAATGTATGCAGGATATAATGATGCTGATGTTGGCAAATATCATGCCGTATACTGCGCTAATTGACGGCAATATGGAGCAGCGGAGGATTAAGTCTTGATAAAGTTAAAATCGATAAATAATATACGTGCAGTTTTTATATTTTTACATTTCTCGGCCATTAACGTTGCTGTATCAAAAATAAACAAATTTAGGAGGTTCGTTCTTTTACAAGATTTTTTTTTGGTATAATAAAAGACCCACTCGTTCGCGTAAAAAAAACTTTTGGAACATGTTTATTAAACAGCCAATGTATCTTAAAAAGCATTCCACGATTTATGGAAAAATGCATATACATTTATTTACATAGTTGGGAAGTAGCAACGAACTTTATCGAGTGAACTTTGAGATATCATAATATTTTTTGGTAGCCCAGAAAATATCGAGTACTTTACACGGAATCATCGCTTCTACCATAATCGCGAAAGTCAAATATTTTTTGCAGAGAAATGTTCTCGAATTGCATTGCACTTTATTTAATAGATGGTTGGTATTTCTTTCATCCTGCTCAATAGAGCACAACAGAACTGATATCATCTGCCACATTTTTTTTTTAAATTTGTTTTCGGCATCGACTGCTAAGGTCATTTAACCTAGCACCTACTGTTTAAGGTGGATTCCAAACCATTATAGCTGCGGTATATATATTACAAGGAAAACCAGAAATGATGGGCTAATATTCGAATCCAAGCATTTTTTTTATTTTTCAATTCATTTATGACACCGACTAGGTCATTTGACCTAGGATCTACTGTTTAAGGTGGGTTCCGAACCACCAGAGCTACGCTATACATATCACATGGAAAAACCAGAATCCCCTATCAACCAGATTTACATTTCGCAAATTGTATATTCATATAGTGTATATTTTATATACTTTACGCTCTATCACAATGAATCAAATCACGCTTCCAATAACACTCCGCTTGGAGGAATTGTAATTCGCAATTTTATAGTGACTTATCATTCGAACCCAACGACCTTCTTTCTTTCTTCCTGAAATTCCTGCATTTCCCTATTGGACATTTTTTTTTTTTGTAAGAATATAACAGCAACATAACGGAGCTTTTGTTGAGCTGTATAAAACAACGGCTCGTCCGTACGCACGACCATCGATCTTTGAAATGACAGTGCCTGCGGCTTTGAAGGCGGTAATTTTTGTAATGCGGACGGTGAGTACGGGGTCGAGTTAAAGGAGGTAGAACGCGGTTTATTTATTCTGCCTCCGGAGCAGCAACGCTCTCTCCAAGTCTGACGTCAAGTCTGATCCGATATTACGGTAACATCATTAAACAAACGTGCAACGAACGAACTAATTAAACGGCAAAGAGGACCTTATAAAAGTTGCCGCAAATTTTGGCTTAAGTGAGTTCAGTCCTGAACGGTTGTGTTCCTTATCAAACTTCGAACTCGCGGAGAAAAAGCGATTCTGCTTTTAGCGAAGCGAAGGTTTCTGGTAAAATTAGCCAAAGATATGATTAAGGCAAAGAAGGCCAAATAAATTAAGCTGAAAGCCAATACAAGAACGATGGAAAATCGTTAGTTCGGTTAATTTGTCATAAATATCTTAAGCCTCGGCGTCTTGCTGTGTACAGATCTGATTTCAATCCTCCTACTGTTTTTGCGCTTCATGGAAGGAGGGGCGTTGAATGATAAATTGGTTTACAAATCAATCCACCTCTGTGAAATTTGCAGAATGAATGAAAGGAGGAGGAAAACGAGGAGGGTGTGCCTTTAAATCTTGTAGAGCTCACCTGCTCGATGTGAGGTTAATTTGTGCCGTATATAGGGGAATTGAATTTTGCATAACAGAGATGCGGGGAGTTTGTTTATATACGCGAATCTCCTTGTATCGTAAAAGATGTTTTGAAAGAAAAATCAAATAACGACGGACTTGATTTTTGGAGTTTGCTTTAAAATATTGTGGATCTAATTTAATAAACTGCTACGACGAAAAGTGACTTATAATTATGCACTAAAGATGTAGAATGTAATATTTGATTTGACTTTTGTTCTCCTTCATAATTAAAATTTACGTGACAGCAGAGTGACTGGAAAATACTCACGTTCTTCGCGTTAATCTTCGTTGCGAACACGAAAGGCGAATTATTTTTTTCCTAATTTTACATCAAATTCGATCGTAAGAATCGAGAATATTTTCCGTTATACTGGATACATCTCGGTCACGGGGAATTTTAGGGGTCCATAGCAAAGTAGGATATTCCCGATACTCCGCATGAAACCAATTTCCGCTTCTCATAGAAATTCTTCTTCCCATCGATCCGCTATTACAGCATTCCTCGAAGACGTTGCTTACGGATCACAAATGTCCTCACGAAAAATATCATTTGCTATGGCAACATATTGGTTGAATATGCAAATCGAACTCCCCCAATACCAGGACAATATTGAGCAAACAAATATCCATTCGGCAGCGATCGAAACAGCGATACACGCGTCTTTCGATATTTAGACGACGCGTTTTGCGTTTGCGCTAATATCCCAGAGTATCCTACCTATTAGCCTAATTCCGCTCATTTAAGCTTCAGCTCAATTAAATTTAACAGACCTTCTTCCAATTACCAATCCTCTGCATCGTAGCCTTTCGTTTTATCGTGAATTTACATTATTCGTCTTGTGTTCATTTCATCGTACATCATACGAGAATTGATGCACGATCAAATGTACGATATAAGAATCGAGAATTGAGGGTAATTAATGAAATCGATTGCCGCATTGAGTCGGTTATGATTCAGACTTCTCCAAATTCGAACGAAACAAAGCCATGGTGGCTCTATAATTAAGGCGTGGCCTTTCCCCAGGCAGCAGAGGGTATACCGTGTCTTAGACTAAATTTTGCAGGGCTCTGTGTGCGAAATGGTGCGATGTTTGAAAGACGGATAAGTTCGAGGGCGGGTCGGGCCCATGTGGTTGTAAAGATACAGCGGAATATGGGGCAGCCCTCGATACGCATCTGCTACCTACCATCCGTATTTAATTTTGGATGGTAGTCGTAACATTCTTCTTTCGCTAGATACATTTTCTCCATATAAATTGAAAGTGATTGATACATGAATATTTCCGCGTGCTTAGAACTAGCCGCAGGATGTTTGGTTGCGGTTAAGATTGCTTTATTCTTCTTCCTTTTTTCTACGGATAATTATTAGGTAGATCGTATACTCTCTCGATTTTCGTTACTCTCTCGTTTTAACATAATTTAAAATGAATGACTGAAATAACCTTAATTAAACGGTTATGAAAATTTAGGTTATTCATGTTTAATGCGACAGAATATATTAAATAATTAACATTACCCACGTTGATTGTTAGGGTTTTTTAATTTTTGTTTTAGAATTTTTATTTTTGTTTTACGCGGTGAATCGATTTGACAAATGTACAGCTCATTCAATATTGATCGTCATAAGACTGAATGTGGCTGTCCACGTATATGGGGTAATGGGAAAATAATTATGCAGGGATACTTGCCGGTGAATGTCCCTGAAATGATTAAGTAATGTCCAGAAAGTGGCTAAGGGTAGGTTGGTGAACGTCTAGAGATTCGCCGGCTTTCGTAGGCACATTATCAGATTAGATAGACTGAACTCTCAGACCTCGGAGGGAGGTACACTGGACTTAAGTGCATGACTGACAGGAAAAGTGGCCGATGATGTAAGGAGAAAAATGAAGAAAACATCTTCCGGAAAAGTCGAACGATGGCACGTCCTTTTTCGATCGGATCTTTCAAATGCCAGACTTTCTACTGAGGTGAATCTCGAAAATGACTAGCATTTACTTACTATCCTCGAAAGATCTTATTCATTGCACGTGCAACAGTGCTGAAATACTTTTTTTCTGGGCACAACAATGTTTTCTTTTAATGTGACATATTTAATGTAAAAATAAAGGCTTAAATTTAGTGTAACAAATTTTATACGAATCTAATCGAAATAAAGCGATAAAACATGCGCAATGTAACCTTTTTTCACGAATGGACGAAGAAATATACAAAAGTACATGGATAAACGTTCAATTTGCCCTGTGATATTTTGTCGAATACGTAGTACACGCAATCATTCGATTTATTTGTTAATTATGATATAGGGTTAAATGAAGTGTAATAATAATAACCAGATTTAATATAGAATGAACACCGGCATGCGGGTGTATCTAAATTATATTTCGGTTCCCTATTATTCCACTGGTTTCGTATAACCTCCTACAGTGGTGCGCATAAATGCAGCTTGTCGGGTTTTCAAGCAGCTGATGCCAGTTTTAAATCGTCGATTTTTATTTTTTAGCATTTTATTTTTAACCCATTGTATTTTTAAACAACGCCAAATAATATATTACCTCCCTCATATTTTAACTACCCTGCGTGATCTTTATGGAAATAGGTCAGTGGAATGAATTTCGTGCCTCTTTTCGCCCTTTTGGGAATACCGTTCGGCAGTAATGCTCCCTTATTTCCGGCGTAAATAATCCATAAGCCTGATCCCATTGAATCGGTAATTAAAACGAAGCACGTAATGTGCGGCATAGGCATTGTAGAATTTCAAAGAATTGGAAGTGAACTACCCTAAATACGCGATGAATGAAATATCTGTGAAAACGTAAAACATTTTCCAAGATCTATATTTCTCTATATTCCATAATCCTTGTGGATAAATTGTTAGGCAGATAATTTAGTGCTATTATTCCTTATAAGCTTCGCTTTTGATAAACTAATTTAGGTTGGACTTCCAAATAACGGTAATTGTCGTAAACGCTTCGTAGATATTCATTTCGTAGGCACAGAACATTAAGGGACCTAATGTACGGATCTAAACATTAAGGGGTACGTATTCTTGCATTCAGTTTGATTTTACTACGTAATCCTCCTGGGAAGGAAAATGGTTAATGGATTGGACCTTGTGCCACCTTTTCGCCTTTCAGCCCTTGTCCCTTATTTCCATTATAAATGCCTAGTACTGCGACCTTATTACTCTTGTAAATATTCCATTCTGAAGGCTCACGAATTAAAACAAAGTCTGGAGAAGTTTTCAATAAATATATCATTGGATTTGTGAAGGGGTAAGAAGTCGAGTGAACAATCGAAGCAGACGATCATATTTCTAGGAGGTGCTGAGCGCTGGCAGAATTTTGTATTAACATATTTATTGGCTGCAGCGGTTTATTCCAAAGGAATTGTAAAATTGAATATTTTAAAAAAATAATAAGTTACAATTCTTATATATTCTTATTACATTGTATTTATTCATGTATAATAAAACTAAGGCACGCCTTTCTTCGATTCTCAAGCTGCATAAAATCAGGTCAATATTTAAATCTCTATGTTCCTTATCTTGGCGAATACCGGAGATATACTAGATTCTTTATCCCGCCACTCTCCGATCTCCACTTATTATAAATATCAATCTACAAAACTCTGTGCTCTCATGCTCTTTCGGGAATCCTCAGGACGTTCCAAATCAACCTAAAGACCTTACCTCGCTCCACTCCTTAATCACAGCCACTTACTATAACCAAATACAAAATTGTCGACGCATATATGTGATTGCGAGGAAGCCCTTCTGGGATTCATCGGAACGCACAGAATCGGCCTGACGTTCCGAACCGTATCTGCTTTATCGCGACGGATCCCAGAGATAGGAATGGATTCCCCGTAGTCGGCGATGGACACAAGAGGAATACGGATTCCGGCAGGATAGTCGCGTTGCAAAGGGCGTAAGGATCGCGGAGATAGGCCGATTCGCCGCCCGCTATCTGCCTGTTGCTGTGCCGACACACGAGGAGCGCAGACAGAGGCGGGCGGATATATGCCGCTCACCCCTTTATTCCACGGCCCTGTCCACCACCCTCCGCTATCTCCCTCTCCCAACCACTCCCTCGCCGCACTCCGTACCGGCTTTGGGCTCCAGCGCGGCAACCAGCATAGCATCAGAAGGGACGAATCGATTCTGTTTCGAGCTAAAAATACGCTCCTCATGGGAGCGTACCCCGCGAGAACACCGTGCAGCTTCCCTATGCCGATGCTTCTCTCTCCTCCTCTCCCTGTCCCTTCCCTCTCTCACTCTCTCTCTCTCTCTCTCTCTCACACACACACAATCCTCTTCCTCTCTCAGTCCTCTTTCTCTCTTGCTCTCATCTCCTGCTGCACCTGCAACCGGCATCGAATATCTGGCTCATTCGGTAATACTGCACAGACGAGGAAATTGGCCACCCGAGAGAAATCGTGCGTGGCGTGTGTTGTACCATGGAAGGGCGGTTCTTAACCCTTTGAACTCTGCACCACGCGCGTCTGTATCATCGTGCGGCCTTGAGGAATATTCGACTACGCGCAGTGTTTATTGTTGTTCGCTATGGAGTTCTCAGGAGAAAGAGAATTGATATGAAGAAAAGAGAAGGAAAAAATGACTTGATAGTAAAAAACAAGAATCTGCCTTGGGCTTTGCGACGTACGACCTTTTCGCGATCTGCATCTGCGATTCTTCTATTCTTCCGGGGCTCCCCCCCCCCCCGCCCCTTCTTCCACTAACCGTCCTCTCCTCCTCCGCGCGCGATCACTCGTCCAATGTCCAGGCGTAACGCAGCGATTTTCTGCGTTTTCTTAGGCGAAGGACCTCTATCTGTTCTTCCTCTCCCACTGGGGTGTGTCAGCACTTGGTAATATATACAGAGTTTATAAACTCTTACAGTTTCAATAAGCATCAAGCCATTTTTCTCTCTCTCTTTCTTATATACAATATTCTGTTGGTAATGAAAAAGCGTTTTTCGTATCTTCATACGCGGGTTGAAGTTGATAATATATATGGACGGTTATATCTATATATTATCGAGGTGCAAAGGTTAAAGCTTATGACTTTAAGGGACACCCTTTCACGCGGATTATGCTCTGTCGGAGCATCGACTCTTAATTTTCCATAAATCCGTGCAGCTTTGAAATAACGTTTCGTTCATGCGTCTTAATTTATATCATTTTTTCCTTTTTTTTTAACTTCTTTTTTACTCGATCCTTTTTCTCTTCTTTCAAAGGTATGAGAATGAGAGTTAAAGTACCGTCAAAATATTGAAATCGGTTGTAAACCGATTCACCTGTATATTCGGTACTATATGTTTAGCACGGTACACAAAAATAGTCTTTTATACACGCGCCATTAATCCGATTTAGAGAATTTCCAATTTTTCGTTCTCGCCACTTTCATAATGTTATTAAATAAGAGATCAAACGCCATTCGAAAAATCACGCGTTGAACTTTGATCGTCAACTCTCGGAACCCCAGTGCTCCGTGAAGCACGGTTCAAGTATAAAGAGCACGTAGCTGGTAAATTCTCTGACAGCTCGGCATTTCGCAATCTCGTTATCTCGTCTCTCTCTCTCTCTTTCGCTCTCTCCCACACACACACACTCTCCTTCTCCATCCCGGCGCGCACTCCTGAGGGCGAGTGTCTCTCCGTTAGGGGCATCGACGCGGAATTAAGTTTATCAGCTAAGAGAACAATCCTTGGCGGATGAGAACGGCATTATCCTTCGGCATTATTCTTCCATCCCACCTTCCATCCCCATGATCGTCGCCCCCTAGCGCCTCCACTCCCGTGACGGAAGTTAGGAGCCAAATCCACGCCTCCCTGGCCGCACTATTATTTTTTCCTCCCGCCATCTCCTCAAATATTTACCCCCGACCTCCGTGCCAATTTTCCACTCCACGTAAGGGCGCGACGTAGGTGTGCGCGCCGCGCGCTCCGTGTTTGCCCGTTCGGGATTCGGAAAGCGGAGTGCGCGTGGGCGCCCGATTAGCCTTTCTTCTCGCGGTGGACTGGCTCGCAACATATTGCTTCCTCGTCTCCAGCCCCGGAGAGGATTCTCCCCCCGAGCCCGCGGATCACGCAGGAGCGTGGCAGGAAAATATATCGGGGAAGTGCCTCGACGTGGAGCACTTGCTAATTTGGACGGCATTAAAGGATCGCCGGGATATTCGCGTTAATCCGCCACTCGGAGCCAAACGTATTGGATCCGCTGTCCCACGGGCAGGTGGTCTTACGATGGCAAGGAGGATGGGTAATATCGTTTCTCGCGTGTGGATAATTACTGCCGGTTCTTACGCGGGCACACGTGCGTAGGTGTATTCAAGGATGGGTAATCTAGGTGGTAAATCTTGAGAATTGCTTCTGAATAATCTTCCACGTGTTATGTACACCGACGTCCTGGTATTTTAATGCAACACCTTCTGGCAACTTTGCGGACATGCTTATGTATGCTGTGCGGGTGTGTGGTCTTCTTCGAGCGAAGAATCGATTAGGGATTGGATGCGAATCCTTTATTAAAGCGTTACGTTTCGTTCTTGGTAGGAGGACCTTTTCGAATGTCTAAAAATTACGGAAAATTATGCTCCTGAACTAAAGATGAGAGGTACGATTAGTCGGAGTATTAATAATGAGTCACGGTGTGTCATTACGCGTGTAAATGTAAGTAATTGTGAATGAGATAACGTACCTTACTATTAGTAACTCTTAAAAGATAAAATTTAATTATGCAGGGGAAGAAAAAGGTTATTTATTACTAATATTACTCATTTTTAAACGTTTGAAAAAGGCCCCCTCCAATCACGGAACGTAACGTTTTAATAAAGGATTACGCGTCTTATACTTAATTGATTCTTTGCTCGAAGAAGACCACCCACCCACACATTATATAATTCATCGAGCATTATCTAACAAGAAACATGTTTATGTATAGCATATATATTCTTAAAGAAAAAGCCACATTATTCTTATTAAAAAGAGTATATCGATAGAATAATTCATACTCTGTGGTAGAATCATGGAAAATTTTAGAAAATTCTCTCTTACGAAATACAGCAATTTTTCTAAGAAACGATTAACTGGTCATTTTGAGCGCTTCGATAGGTTTAGTGTTGATGCGGTAGGTTCCGAGCTAAGTAATGTCAACGGATGTCCATGAAGATCAGCCTGCATGTATACAGCTACGAGTAACGTGACATGAGAGAGTAATTGAGATAGTATAATCGAGTAGCTGTGTCAGATATTTTATCCAAGGCATTGGATAATGTCTATATTGAATACACCTATTAATACCGAACTCTATTTAATTACAAGCACCGAATTCCCTCGAATCCTACGATAAATCGGTGCTTATTGTCGATTTACATAGCCCTGCACGTAATTTACGTAGCCAATATCTTCCGCGTTACTTTGGGCCTCGATAAGCTCGCGGTAAATGAAAGCAGTATACGCGGAGCAATGAGCATTAACCTTTGCCTTGGTCCGCGAATACTCAATCAATCTTATCCGAGGCCTGCAAATGAATAGCGAATGATTGGTGCCCGACGACAAATTGCTTCGCGATTGCCGACATGTCTGCGCTCAGGAGCCCGTGCGTTAAATTTGCAGCCCGTCGGATATCACGGCAGTAACCGAGTTTCAGCAATCCAGTTTTCGATGAAATTGAACATTTCGCGTCTGATGCAGTAATGCCCCCGCAATGGGAGAGGAAACGAGCAGCTCGGAAGGGGTCGTTTCCATTCCTTCGAATATCAAGAACGGACCCCACGGCCGCGATTTTAAAAGGCACACTAAAGCAGTCCGATGGAAGGCCTTCATTACGCGCCTTTTTAATTGTCGCCCGTGGACGACCGCAAATATCCGAGCTTTTCAATTCAGCCTTTTTTTGTAGGTCACGGTGCAGAGCTCGCTATTCGCGGCGCGGGCACGCTTTCAAAACGCGCGAAATATAGTCTTGGATTATTGTTTACGACTCAGGCTCGTTATTTTTATCGTTTAGCACTTATAGCTTGTCGTCGCTATCCCGCGACGCTCACATCTCCCTTTACATCATACATTCGTTATCTCCATCATTTGTCCGGCTTTTATCACCTTTTTACGACTGGTACGCTCGCCCATGGCCGCTGTAAATCCAGATCATGATTTTACCGCTTTTATTCGCGGATTGACAGTCTGGCAAGTGCTATCGTGATACCCACGGCTACTGCATATCGATCAGAGACGACTGCTCGAGCTGGAAAGGGACGGAGGTTCCGAAAATATTGTCAGAAAATCGATGAGCATTTCGAATGCAAGCAACGATCGACTTCCTCCCTGGGCACTCGATTTTTCATGTTGAGCTAAATCAGTAATGCGGGGCTGCGTCGATTTTAGTTTGTTTCCTACCCTCGATTCGATCCTCCGATTTGAATAGGAGAGAGCGCAGATGGTCCCCGGCATTGTTTTCCCCAATGACAGCGTACCAGATGCTAATCTGCTGAAACCGTTCGAAGCTGTCAGTTTAGCCGTGGGAATCCAATTGGTCGTTATTCTTCCTCTTCCGATTTTCTGCCCCGCGCCGATGCTTCCAGAAAACGTGCTGTATAAATAGGTAAACACGCCGAAACTTGCTTGGAAAATAGGTCGGAGTTACTCGCCCTTTCCAATTGCTTTTCAACGTGGGTGGCTGTGCTTTCGTTTCTCGACGCCAAGGAAAAATTGAGCAATCGGATTCGTCGACTAAATTTAATGAAGCTGCATATTAAATAACGAAGCGAATCGAGTCAATAATTGAGATTGAATTAAAATTGATTTAACGATTTAATTTGCGGTTTGCCGCAATTGCGAAACTGGTTTGCCGCTGATTTCAAAGTGCGGGATTTTAGATCCTTATCGTTGATTTTTGCGAGGCGCCAATTTCAATGCGATTGGTGCTTCGTTGTCGATAGCGAAGTCTTTCGCTTTGTCTGAAATTTCACAGATTATGCAGCTCTGGTTAACAAAGTGCGTTTTTATATAACCAGAGGACTATCGACCAAGGTGTACGAGTAATAAATATTATGTAACGGGCGGGGTGCACAAAATTTATAAATTTAATTGTAAGAGGGACAAAATCAATTACAATAGTCGACGATAATCTTTTAATCAGCAGAATGATCCTGATAGAAACATTGTACAAACAAATAGTTAATAAACCCATCGACTGTTAAACGACATGTAACGCCATCTAAATTCCTGTAATCAAAGTCATGGAAATCCATGGTAATTAGGCAGAACTCTACTAAGTAACGGTAATGATACTAAAATTAACTATACCGAAGTTAATTTCATGAAAGTCCGTGAAACTCGAACGCCTTACGATAAACTGAAATCGAAGGTCCTATCACCTGAATACTCGCACAATATTCGAATACCCATCTACGACTTTCACTACCATCCATTATTCCAAAATACCTAGAGTTACACTCCAAATATCTATTAAAAAAAAAAAGATCAAAAGCGACAGGCGAATAGATGCATTTCATCATTCTCATACTTCAATGAAACCTCCAACATTTTTCTATAAAAATCGTTCCAAAATACTCCAATGAAACGTTCAAAATCTTTTGAGATTTTCCATGATTCTACCGCAAAGTATGAATCGTTCTATCGATTCATTTACATCCCTTTTAAATACTCTTCATATATAAGGATAATAAATATACTTTAAATACACATACATATATCCAGAACGCGTTTGGCAGGTTCAGTGTTAAAACGCGGATCGAAAAGATCCAAAAAGAACGCGCGTAACAAAGATGTACTCCAGACCTTTCAAGGGGAATTGGACTAATAATCCAGAAGTGAGAATGCAAAATTAAAAGGGCCTTGACCCATCAAGCCCCCACCTGTCCTCCAACCCTTGGATTTAGGATCAAAAGGGCCGCTTAGCTCAAGATTCGTCGAAGAGTCATTAAATTCCCAGTCGCGATTACTATTAATAGGCCCTCTTTCATCGGCCGCGCGGAGACGTGTCCCTCATCATCTCTCGACAGACACGACGAAATGGAGGTTCGAAGTACGACTTCTGAAGCTCTAGAAGAGAGAATCAGCTTAAATCGATGGCTGGTCGCATCTTCCCTGCGTTTCAGCTTCTCGTACCAGCGCTGACTTCTAAGCTCTGAGATTAATTTGTCACACGCTGATTAGCCGCCTTGGCAATTGGAGAAGCGAGGACGTTCGCTCGTAAATCTTCCGCGCTGTCGCGGGATAGGCGAGTTCCTCCTTAGGACAGCCTTTTATGACTTCGTTGCTCTTGATAGCTTTCTTAGAGGAATAAAAACTTTTCCTTTCGCCCAGAACGAATGGGAGAGTATTATTAAGGGTATATAAAAATGGTGGAAATTGATATTGCAGCGATCTGCGATATCCCTGTTACCGTCGACAGCTTCGTCGGCCGGCAGATAGTTATGTAAATGTAGTTGGTTATCATTATGTCAAAGGAATTAATTATGATTCGCGTAGAAGCAAATGTTATATTCCGCGTAGCGCTAGGTTGTTCTCGAAGCCCTTGTCCGTTTATGAAATATGAAATATTTTATTCCAGAATGTATATGGCGATGTTATATATAATATTTGGCGATGCTTGAAACTTTGCGTACGAATAATACAGTCTCGGGTTGATAAATATTAAGATTTGATAAGTAACATTTAGTAATACTTAATGTAATTGTGTGAGATGGCCAGAAGTTTGCTGATATTCCTATCACTCGTAGTCGTATATTCTGATTTATTTCTTTTGTATATTTATCTTACTCCCAGAGGAGGAAAAATATTTTGATTAATTACGTCAAAGTGGTTTCTTGATATCTCGAAATGAAGGATACTATAGTTTAATTCAAATGCAATTTTGTGCCTTTAAGTCTTATAGCCAAATGGCCATATTGCGTTGGCCTTTTTTTTGCATTTTGCGCTCAGTAAAACCTTCCGTGCGCAAACAAAATTTAGATGCAGTAGTTTCAAGCACGGGATACTTATGCGACACATGTACATCGACGAAAGTTGCCGAGCCACCTCGAAGCAGAGAAAGTTCGTGCCAAGTTTGTTCACAAATTATCCATAAGTAAGTACAAGTATACGTCTAGCTGTAAAGTGTCGAGCGCGATGCTTGGCAGTCGGATGATGGATTGCTGACTTAGTGTTGGCTCACTGCGTGTAACCAAGCTGATAATATGAACTGCCTGGTAAGATACTTTTTTCCCTGTTGTATCGAGCACGTAAACGACGAGGGTAGATATCTAAGAGATTTAGTCAATGTTTGTCATAATTTATTCCTCTTTGGTATTCTGAAAAAAGTTCTTCGATTATCCCTGGGTACTATCGAATCTATGGCATACTTCGTCTGTTGCTTAAAATAAATTTTATATTACATTACATATATACTAATTATGCAAATGCTGTAGAATACATCGCAATACAGTTAAATGTGTATTTATAATATCTATATCAAGAAATGGAAATTTGTAGGTTAATTAAATATATTATTCACAATTTCTGTCTATTGTGTGTACATAATATCTTTACAGAAATACTATGTACATTTTTGAAACCGATTTCAAAGCTTAAATATTGACAAAGGTTGGTGGTTCACTATCGTAGACGTTTCACGTTGTGGCTGATTCAATGAAGGACTAATTTTGAAAAACCTCGAAGCCCAAAGGGCCCTTCGCGTAACAAGATTAAAGTCTTTAAATTTTTATCCTTGAGCTTTTTTAGTTCTAGTTTGTGGTCGAATTTACCTTGCCGTGAAGTCATTAATGGCCCTTGGAATCCGCTAAAAAGAACTCCGCGGGGAGTCACGTTCATCGATTATCTCGAGCTTTCCATGCAATACCCCTGTAAGAGAGGAAATTACTTTCGCTCCTCGGTAGCCACGAGCATGACTCGCCACCTAAAACGCTGGAATTTAATCATAACTAGAAAACGCGTGGACGATTATTCGAGGACTATAAATTTAGGGGCGGGTGAGTCCATTAAATTTACGTAATTACTTCCGTTTTGGGGCCATGAAAATATTATGCAATAATACATAATGGTCACTTCACAAAAGCACCACGTTTTTTTTCACCCTTCATTGTTTTTCCCTCGTAGCCCACTAAATACACTTTTATACACGTAACATTTATATCATTCAACGATCCTGCCATTATTAAGTTAATAATGGATACTCCTTTTTCCAATATGCTACTGCTATTGTTACTCTTTGTTTTGCAAATGTGCATTGTGTTTTGCGCCGAGCCTTTCGCATTCTCATTTTATCCTGATAGACAACCGTGACAAAGTACCCCGTTTGCTTCGTCTGAACGGATCTTTTCCTATACAGGCTGATGCTAACGATCGCTTCAACCCACTTGCGAATACCTTCACCTACATAAACCAAGAATATCAGTGGCGTGGAATTGTTGCACAGACATTCAGTTGTTTCTGGCCTCCATGTTAGTTGCTTTTGTTGCTCCATACGGTTGATTGCATTCTTGGGGCCTTTTGTCATTTAGCATAATGGAGTCCTACCATCGCTGCGATGTGTCGATATAGCGCTTCTGAAATGAAGCGACCTAACGAAACTTAATTACCAACGGAGCGTTAACAATACGTTAAGAAATACTCAATATATAGTTGCTTCATAAATACTTAAAACAGATATAATACTTAGCGATGAGGAATGCTGTAAATATCTCGAGCCAATTGTCGGGATTTTTTGGGAAATGAAGTTTTCATTATTCACTTTCTATGCTTAATAAGTGTGCAAGCATAAGATTTACAGTGCATTTGGAATACTAGAAAATGCCGTTTCTTATTTATTATATTTTCTATTGAAAATGAAAAAACTACGCCATTTGTTTTCACCCTTTATTGTATAATTTAAGATAAAAATTGTAGTATTTCCTGGCAGATTTCATGGAAAAATTCAACGACCATTTTAAACGACGATAAAGGAGGGTATGTGTACAGTGTTCGTGGATCGCAACTTTGATGACAGTTTGAAGTTTGTATTTTACAACGTTGGGTACATATCTCTACATTCATAAACGGGCATTGTATATATGTTCTTCAACGTCACGGTAATTTGGCTATGAATTTCAGTAATGTTTACGCACATGAATTGGTACCGCAACCTGTTAATCCTACTCCATGACAGGGTTATTATTACAACCAGTGTTCTCATGTGGAATAATAGTAACACAAATAGAATTTTATTTGCACATGATTTTTAAAAATTTCACCAATTGCAGATTTATGGGTGAATAACAAAAGCTTTTACTGGAAAATATAATCCGGTTTTTACGACTTGAATCAATAATGGTTTAGCAATGTTGAGATGTCAGCAAATCCATAACGATTTTTTATTGCAGCGTATTTGTTCAAAAAATATTATTCTAATATCATTTTATTTCTAAGATTAATTGTTAGGCTATTATTTAAAAAAAATGTTAGTATATATTGAGAGAATATGTAGTATAATTCCCAATAAGAATAAATTCCTTTTTTAATTTTAATTTTGTTTTAATTAATATTTAAATGTACGTTTTAATCGAGTCAGGAGCGACTTACCTAAGTTAATTTAGCAGTACCGTAGCAATGTTAGAAAATCATAAAATCCTCGTAAAACCTGTGCAAACATGCAGATGCTTGCTCGTAGAAATTTTCATGCGCCGTATGCTCGTATTTTGTATAACGCTTAGGATTTTTAATTATTCACATACCACTTTCATGCTTGTTGACAAACTTTTTTTATGAACAAATGAATGCAAGCAGGACCGAAGATACGAATACCTCAACCTTTTTTAACCAACACAGATTTTAATTAAGTAACTCAAATATGTGTAGTCTCTAATTACGCTTCTAGGCGAGTACGTGTTTCCTCAGCGGTGGAAATTAGCTAATGTACGGTATGAATACAACCGGCGGGGATGCGTACTTCTTTCTTATTGTTTGACCACGTTGCGAATTTTGATACCTACACACGAGAAAACAAATCATGGAACGTCGATGCATTCTCTATAGTGAACACTAACACGAACCTCTTATAATAGTGAAACGCGAAAAAGATATTAGAAAAAAATATAACATTAAGTACATTTAAATGATTACACAGTATGTACTTAGAATGTATGTACTGCAGAATATTTGCGAAATGATTTGTATAAGATGAGAGCAGTAATGAAGGTTGCTTGGAGTTATTACGAATATAGGACAATAAAATAATATTAATATAGATATCCAACCAAAGGTATTTGTTATGATATACAGAGGTGTTAATTAAACAAGCAACGTTATTATGCTTACCGAAATAATTACCTTTGGTGACAATATCAAGTGGGCTACGTTGATCCTCTGGCTTTGTCTTTATACGTGCAGAATTTGTAGCAAGACTAATGACAGAAAAGGGCTGAAAGGCGAGCTCGGTAATTGTGGAAATTGGATATCGTGTTCTAAAAGGCTCATTAAGCACCAGATCTTTTTAAGAATCTACAATCTCACTTGATTGATGCTCAAGGGATATTTGCAAACATATATAAAGCTCTAAAAATGATTCTAAACACGAGAAATAATTGTATCTTCAGCAATGTTTTATAGCCTAATTGAATCTGAAATAGCGTCAGCTTTATGCTGATTTTAGACACGTTAGCCATTGGAATTCTATTCATGCGCGTTATTGCATTGCCTCTAGAAACTGTGAATATGCTTAATGATTTATTTGCGAAAGTCCATTAGCTGGTTTCACGATTAATTAGTCACTGTCAGCTGTATTTCCCTCCAAAATCGGATTTCATTGCGCGACCAGAAATGTTATATTGTTTATTTAGCTACGCCACTACATGCTATTTAAGTACTACAATTACATTTGATCATGTATTTTTACGAGGTTCTTAGCGAATATTTTCGTAATTATCGGATATTTCTAAGTATGGTTGAAGTAATTTTATGAGCACGTAAGCCAATTAGTTTCTACGTGACCCTTATCCCCTGGCCTAACGATAAATCCTATCAGGTGTCTTCCTCCGCAAGCGTCGAATTTCTTTACATCAAAATTGCGACGCTTTGGTGATAAAACGTTTGTTTTTTTTTTTATTTTCTTCTCAAGCATTTCACAGATGATTATATATTTCTTAATTTTCATTATAGCAGACAATTGTATAAAATAGAGGGCGAAAACGGGTTATACGGGCTGAAATAATTATGCCAGTCGTTTAAAAGGAAAAGGTCGCTCCCATGGGAGTCGTTTTTATTATGATCCTCGAGACGGCATTACCATGTGGATTCTGAAACGACTCCATTATACACATATCTTTCTTATACCTGCAAAAGATAGCAAGAACCTCCCCCACATTTTTTTTTCCCAGTACACGCTGTTTGATGCGAGCAAGGAACGTAAGATCGGGCAAAGCTTTCTGCCTGACGAAAGGATGAAAGGGCGGAGCGACTTTTTCTTCTGCATCCGCGAGTTTCCTTTGAAGCCGGATCTTTTTCTTTACTATACCGATTATACCTATAAAAGAGTTGCATAAAGTGATTTTAGGCGAATGATGGAAATTTCGACTCATCGAAACGCCGATTTTGTAGTTTAATTGCAAAGATGCGCAGAGCCATGGTATGGATTAAAGGAGGAAGGCGTTGATGGGATGAAAGCTGAATCATATATCGTCGCTGCGATTTGTCGTGGATAAATTCCAGTTAAGGCGTCTGGAAGACATTGAATGAATCTCGTATTATACAGCCCAGCGATGATCGATGTCATCACTGAAAAGTTTATAATGCACGTGGAAAAGTTCGAGGAGTTAGGGCGTGGAATTCTTTTACTACGGTCTTTCCATTCGTTTACACAGTTTATATTGGACGCGTTTCTCGAAGTCTCCTGAGTGTTCTTTGCAAGCTTTGGCGATTGTCGATGCAGTTTCTTTTAGGTGTTGTCGAACGATTTATCCAAATAACGGACACGGAACATATTTCTTTCATGCATAACTCAACCGTGTGTGGTTCCAACTTTGTACATGACCTAGAAAATGCGTTCAAACACATCGTATTCTTCCAATGTTTTTTTCTTTATTCTTCACGCCGCTTTAATTTCTCAGAAATTTCAAACGAACTAATCAAGTATTTATAATCAATTTCTACTGATTTCTAAACTTATGCACTTCTATAATCAATACTTCTTTCACACTTGCATATTGCGATAACATTTTAATTTGAATTTATATGATCTTACATTAGTTGTAAAATTTTGCTTCCGCCAGTTTTTTCTAAAATTAAGGCTTTATTGTAACAAACTAGTTATACATTTATGATTCAAAGTATTGTCCATCGTTGGCCACGGCGGAAGCAAAGTTGTACACCTAATATTATAACAGAAGAGAGGAAAATGGAAATTAGATAACATGGTACCACTTTCTTTTTTTATCATAAAAGGGCCTCTTGATCTACGATAATTTACAATCCTAAGAAAAAACCATAGTCTACTTGGGGAAAAGTACTTGTACTTGTACATCAGGGCCTAGAAAATACGTGGATCGTTACCCAAAAATTACCGTGGCTTCTAAAGGGTTAACACGTTGCGTGCGTTCGCACTAATCAAAAGTCCGCCCGTACGTTACGTGCTTTTTGCTGTTTGCCAGTAGACTTTATGTTTTTTTTGCGACCTTTTCTGTTCCAGCACTGCTTCGCAATATCGTACAGGAGGGAGAACCAGCGGCAATACGAGCTGAAAGCCGCCACAGAATCAGAGTGCAAAACGTGGATCGATGCAATACGAGAAGCCAGGTAACGGATTGACCGCCGCGGCCGGAATACCAAATGAGATGAATTAAAACGCGAACTAGGAGTATCGGAATCACGGCATTTCGTCGTAAAAAGTACTTGGCACATAAGCGACGGGAGTTGTCGCATTAACAGCGCGCAGTTAATGCGCGGAATATAACTCTGCGGCCATTTTCAATCCGTCCGCGTAATAAAAGAATCGCTAGTCGATTAAGCTGAAAATAATTAAAAAAGAAATACTCGATGATCGATTCGAGTAGCTACTTCGGAAAATCTATCTTGGACATTCAAACCGAAGCATCCGATATTTGTAGTCCATTCAATGCAGATCGTTATTGGGTGTAAAAGTGTATAATTATCCTCGTGAAACGTTGGTCCGCCCTTTTTGTTCTCCCAGGTTTTATTCGCATTTAATTCCACGTTACGCTCTGCGTTGTGTAAACAGGGAAAAACATATGTCGGTGATTGGCGCAAAAAATGAATTCGACGGGCATCGATCCTTTTGACGCCATTCACTCAGTTTTGGCTATCACGGTTATCGTTTATCCAAAACGTTTTGTGCGACTGGCAAAAAGAGATTGATATACGAGTGAATATAAAGGTCCAAAGGTGATTGCTTTCATTACTCGTTGGCCGTTAATACGAAACAAAAAAAAGTCCGAACACGATGTTATGTACGTTGTAAATAGCAAGGGAACCTTAGTTTTTATATTATTTATACGACGCATTAAATATATATTGAAGGTCCACGTCTCCCTTCCTGCTTTTTCGCCTCGGACCTTTAACGTTTTTGCCGGCTTGAAGTACGTGACCACCCTTCCAATGTTTCCAGGTGTGTCAAACGAGCCCTCGCCATGCCGCTCGGTACATTAGGACGCATATGCTTGCGGTGTAATAAATGAAATCGCTCCGTACCAAACAGATTGGCCCCCTCTTCCACGTTCTTACGGGATTAATGCTTTAACATTTGGCCACCGAACTTTGGCGAATTTCTTCATCGCCTTTGTCTCTAGAACGCTATATACAAGAGATTCTTTTTTAATACTCCCTTCTTTGTTCATTCTATTAATTCAGAATTGATGTATTGCATAGAAAGTGTATGCAGTATATGAAATTTCCAAGTGCCGATTTGTTGAGTTTATACTGTAGATATTTTTTCGGATTATTGATTATCAAGTTGAATAAATCGTGTAGAAATCAAGAGGTTAGAGAGCAAAAAAGAAATGTCATGCATAAAATGGACGGCTGCTGATTCGTGGATTTTATGTTTTCATAATATCTTGTAAAGCGCGAGTAAGATCTCTGTACGTGTACTTTTAAATTAAACTGCTTAACGTGGATGAACGTGGAAACGATATAAGGAAATTGTGATTAGCAACATTTGCGGTTTGATTGTTTTTGATGAGTATTACAAAAAATGTGCATAATGTCAGGATGCGTACATCGTGCTGAAGGCCACAATGCGTAACTGCAATCGTGCGGCAATGTATTTAATTTCTTCATTGTGATAATTTAGATGGTACGTTAATTTAATTACACAACCAAAAAGGTTGAAACAACAAATTTACAGAGACCACTCCCGGCATGCCAAAGTTTATAATTGGCCGTCTAACTATTTTCGTGACTCACTTAAGTTTTAAAGTTTCAAAAAAGCTACGGCTAATGTTTTTATCAAGATTCTTAGGCTCTCTCGCTTAAACATTTCATCAGCCCTGGACTCTCATCCTCTTAGCTCCCATTCTCAGCTTACTTCCCAAGTCTACGTATATACACTTCCCTTCGGATTAACCTTCTACTCGGGTTACAGCCGCAATGTGTGTGGATAATGATATTCCTGTTACTTTATAAATTCCACGCCTGCTTTTTCCACGCGCGCGCAGATCGACCCTGGCTCTCAACTACGGAAAGTAACGAACCGTGGGCTGCGACCAATTTTTATTAGCGCGACAGCAGCGTGAAATAACAGAATACCGCAATTTTTATATAAAATAATCCTTCCTGGAATGTTATCCTGAATGGTGCTTTTATGTAAATTTGTATATCAAAACAAAAATTCGGAGATTAATTTTTCATTCGTTTTATTCGATTTTCGATATTAATACAGGGAGTGGCGCTGAATATAGATGTACTTATGGTGTACTGGAGAAAATGGGATTTATTCATATTATTGATATTAATATTAATATATTATTCTATGTATTCTGTATCATTTATCTCGTAAGAAATTTTTATTTATTCGAATATTAATATTTTTAAAAGGCTACAGCTTGGAAACCTGATGTCCAATCCCATTTTTTAAAGTATATATACGTTTAGCATTGCATGCTATATTAGTATAGTTAAAAAAAATGTAAAAAAAAGCACATAAAGAATTATTTTCTGCGCTTTATTTTGATTGCAATTTGTTTATACAGAACCGCAAAAAATAATCGTGGAGTCGGCCTGTTTGTGAGTTTTATCGTGCCAAAACACTGCTACGCATATTGTTATTAACGATCGATTCTTTGCTCGGGTTAAAAACAAAGGACGTTTGATCGGTCGTGTAAAACAAAAATTGTAAGCGGTCCTCTCTGTGAAGGTGAATAAAAAGTCATACGTTGAAAATTTTATAATTTTAAACACGAATTTGGAGAAATCGAATAATCGGCGGCTTTCATCTCCTCTTTACAGTACAAGTTTATTTAAATAAAATCATATTTCTCTTTTCCAAGTTAATTATTATTACTATTTATTGCTTTACCATATATAATGATTTAATATTTATCATCATATTACTATTATTTTTCTAAGTAAAAATGCAGATTTACTAACCCTCGCATGTATTTTATTATAAATTAATCAATTTACTTTATCTCCAGAATTAATGAAAAAGAGTACGCGATGTTATCTTTTTATTTTTTTTCGAAAAAATCTGAACAAATACGTCGCAGCGATAATGATTTAATTATGATGTCGGTTTAGGCATTGGATTCTTCAAGACGCAAGCTTATATTCACGCTTTAGCCAAAGCCAGCGTTCGACAATATTTCAATCATTTTCATCCTGTTTTGCTTCATCGAAGCGAACCGCAGTCTCGTGAAACTTGTATCACATATTTTCGTGAAAGGAACGCTTTTATGGTAACAGTAGAGGATGGCCATATCGCACGTTTGGGAGTTTGTTCGTGGCTCATTTCTGACCTAAACATTTTGCGCACACATACTTTCCCGAAACTATTATCCCGCAGAGAGAACCTACGAGGTATGTCCGAACCCCCTCAACGTATAGTTCGAGCGATCAAATATTAAAGCCTTTTTACTCCATTCCTGCTCACGGTAAAATCGTACCAAGTGCATAACCCATAAAATATGTCATAATCTCTGTTTATGGGATATAGAAAAACTGATTGCCTTTTAAGGCTAAGAGAAATCACGTGTGTAGGGAAAAGGGATGTTATAGTATAAATGCAGTACAATGGTTGATATAATACAGAATATATAACAGTGTAATCAAGATATCATTAATTCTCGCTTGTTGAATGATATACGATATCGAAGTATTTTTGTAAACATCGCGTGAATGGGAAACCTTCAACCTTTCACGTGTAATGCTGGAGTATAACAATCGATTATTTGACAAATTGAATAAATTGCATACAATTGTGTTACTGCTTGTCACAGATCGTCGCTCGATGCGTGACTGTTTTTCGCATTTGTGTAGAGAGAATTCGTTCAGCGGTATGGCACGCTTGTCAAATTTGCGTTCCGCTGAATTCTACTGCGCGCTTGACACGTTCAAAGGTTGCGTTCTCTCAAAATACGAAGAAAAATATTTTTCGTATATCGGTTGATTCTCAACTTTAATACGAAATACGTATTTCTTTGGCAGCCGCGTTAGTCATGTATATAAAATGACAATTGTGCCAGTATTGGTAAGATTAGAAGTTTTTAAAATACGTTTTCTATATCAATAATGATCTGCTACGATAAAGAGATCCAGACGATCTCAGATTTAATTCCATTTACTTACATTGAGTTTCAATTGGGTTCATTTTGAAGTACGGGAAACTAGGGGTGACTATCTAACTTGTCCTTTCGATTTGGATATTGGTTTCAGCTTCAACAAGTTGATGCTGCAGAAAGAGGAACTCGAGCAGAAACACCTGCACCTGTTGCAGATCGTCGAGAGTGAGAAAACGGCTAAGTGGCAGTATACTCAACAATGCGAAGAGCTAGCTTCGGAAATAAAAAAGCTACGAGCAGAGGTGAGTCGTTAGAATACACGCCAGAGATCAAATCTGTTTAATAAGATTCGAGGTAACACGAAGTAATTTATCCTCGATCACGGTTATGTAATCCGTTCCACTGTCAGTGATAGAGGGATCGTACTAAAAAAGATCGTCCTGTGAATTGCAGACGTAATAGTGGCAAAGCAATAACTATTAATGAAAAAAGTACAGTGCAGGCTTAAGGGATTTTATTGCTCCTCTTATCGTAAAGGTCAGTGAATGAGATTTATTTGGTTCGGGAGCAAACCAGTATTTTTATTAATAAAAGTAACATTTTGACTCTTTTGTGGAGTCCATATTAATTATTAAATTTAAGTCTTTGTCATTACAGCTTGATAATGACTCAAAATTCATTCACTGATCATAAGAAAAATACAGTGACATTTGCATCCATGTTTTTGTTTACTAAAAATCGAGAAAAATATAATTTGTTTTCCACGCAGACATTAAGTTCTATATCTAAAAGTTTTGGATCGTTAGCATTACCTCAAGCTGACTTTCTTATTATACGTATGATTTCCCAAAATGATAACACCGGTACTTCAAAGGAAGGCAAGACTAAACTTACATTAGATATTAAACGTTTAGGAAACAGGAAACACTGCGACGGACAGAATACGTAGCATTCTACAGAGGTAGTTGATATTACGCGTATTCCAGGAGCAGCACAAGACGTCAGTAGCGTACATTAGACTATTCCGGTATGTGGTTGAAGCACCTAGCAGCTTAATCCTTTATCATCCTATATGGCAATTTCGAAACTGCGCGCATCAAACGTTCCAGTGCTCAGTCGCCATACGCTAACTATCCTCTAATTCGAACATTAAAAAGCGTCGCACAAAAGGCAGGCTAACAAAAGTTTCAATAATGAACAGTGACAATCTTGAATAGCAATCTTAAAATAGCAACAATTTTCCAAAAGATAATCTTGACCCTCCGACTTTTCTTTGACTAAAATACACACTATCCCTTAATGAGAAACGAGAAAGCTTTATTTCAATCATCAATAGCGAGCGAAAACAAGGCGCTCGAGTGGAAAGGAGCTCTTTCGTTAAAAAATCATGTCAAAAGGAGTCCTTCCGCTCGTCCTTTCCTGTATTCCAAGAAATCCCTCGTAATCCGGAGAAAGCAATCGAGAAAAGTAAGGTCGCCGGAGTTATGTTAGTTGGCGAGGCTAATGGTTATTTCCGAGAAATGCAAGGCATTTAGCGGCTTTTCTCTATACGGAATTATACACGCACGCTATAGCGCGTTACTGGATTTGCGATAAGTCAAAGCTGCTTAAATCGTATTATGCCAAATCTACCTTAATAAAGGCGTCGTTAGCTATCTGCAGCCATCGAGAGCTCTCCCGGGGATTGTGATTTAAGTAGGTCGCATTATACGGACTTATAATAGCTAAGATTGTTTGTCCTCGCGGCCGGCGTTTCTACAAATTTTCGAGTGGCAAATACTTGGATAGTCATCGCGGTCGAAATACCTTATTGACATTTGGCGTCGAAAATATCGATGCAAACCGCAGCGGTGTTATTGCAACTTTGATGCTTCACACTGCGGATAGAAAAATAAATTATCGACAAATTGAGGTCAGATTTGTATGCCTTTGATATTTATGTATTTAACAGATATTATGTAGGTTGAAGTATCTTTATTATTACACATCGGTGCGATTTTCTATCGCAATACTTTAGCGGAGAATGGACAATAAATAACCGACATAGAAACGACATATTACTTCAATGTGGACTTTTTAGTTTTGTGGTTGACAGATCGTTTTTAGTTTTGTGGTTAACAAACCGTTGTTTAAAACTAAATGGGGTTTAGTCATTCTGCCGAGGAAAGATATATCACAATAGAGTGATGGAAACTGTCCAAAGATGTGTCGTCATAAATCTGGTGAATTTTTATAGAAATTTAGACAAATTATTTGTACCGCTGCGGTTGTTCCAGCGTAGAGGCGCGTTACAAATAGTCAGAGAAAGACAGTGGGTAATTAAAATTGAACAAACTATCCATAACGTGGTCGATAAAGCTATAGCCTACTTATAAAAATAAAAAGAGTTTTAAATATTATAACTAAAATAAATGAAAAATTAAGTTTACCTCATTTGCACGAATAAAAGTAAATTCTATACGATAGATGTCCGCAAAGATATTGTACTTTACTATGCTCCACTGGAGAGTGATTATGTACTTACGTATACGATCATTGCCATGAATACGTAACGTGGATTAGTAACTCGAGCAAGTAATTAGGAGCTACGATGGTGTGGTGGATAGAGGCTCGGACTTCCACGCGGGAGACACGTGTTCGACGAATTCCACTTACAACCGATGCTTATTCCATGTTATATGCATGCTGCAGCCTTGGTGGTTCGCAATCCACCTTAAACACTAGATCCCAGGCCAAATGACCTACGCTGTCAGTGTCCAAAATTAATTTAAAAAAAAAAACGAAATTTGCGGTCAAAACCCAAATGTTTAACACTAAATCTACCAAAGCGGTCAAAATAGTCAGTCGTTTCTTGGAAAAATCGTTGAGGGTACTTTTTGAGATTATCCATGATTCTACTGCAGACTGTGAATCATTCTATCGATCTATCCACATCTCTTCTTAACGCTCTCTTTCTTTAAGAATATACATAATATACATAAACACGTCCAGAAGGAGGCTAGGAGGTTCAGTGTTAATACATGTACATAATTAAGCAGAGCAAGAAGATAGTTAGGAGGAAATATGTTTAAAGCGTAATTAGAGCTTTATTCGAGATGCGACAATTTCCTTCCAGCTCTGTGCATTGAAGAAGGAGCTGAGGCCCACGGTGGCTCCCACTTTCAGTGGAAGACCAGGCTTTCAGAGGACTATGTCGCAGGGTACAGGAAGTCTGTACGCTGGTGTTCCCGGACAACTAGGTTCGCACGGCCACTTACCGGATTTCGTCGATGTGCTGGGATTACGAGGAATCAGCGAGGGCTCGATCGAGATGCAGAAGATCAAAAAGGTCCAGAGCTTCCTCAGGGGCTGGTTGTGTCGTAGGCGGTGGAAGCTCATCGTCGAACAGTACATCAAAAGTCCACACGCCGAGAGCATGCGTAAGAGGAACAGGTACTGTCCTATTTCGCGCCCTACGTTATTTCACTATTAAAACGGATTTTGAGATTTTTAAGTCTAGAAATGAACTGATAATTGCTAGAGAGTTTTGGTTATGTTAAAGAAAATCTGTACAAGTGTTCAAGTTACCCCAGTGTCCGATTTTTTTTGTATCTTAATTTTTATTTTATTAATTTTCTTCATTAATTATTATTAACTTTTTAATTATTAAGCTACGCACTCGTGGCCAAACTTATTGTTCTCACACGACAATGTCGATTCGATCAACTAAACTCTATTCCGAAAAGACCAGATGGAGAATTAAAAGATAGTGTGTGAATTGATAACAGTTTGAGATTTGAGATATCATAGCTGATGTATCGTTAAAAATATGTACAAGCCGTTTGTACTTTACTGTTTTTAATGTATCTACTCCTACAGGTATAAAGTTCCATTTGCCTATCCTGTTTATCTATTATTCAAATTGTTTGGCATTGCGAATCAAAGTTTTATTGCAATAGACAGGAGTGCAACTTATCTCTGTTGAGAAAGTGCACTTACTGTCTCATTTTATTTCCGATTATTAACTTGACTATTTCATTGGATTCATCACATAAATGGTATGATGGTATAATTTGAAAGTGATTGGCGGGCTTTCGTGCGAAATTTTCTATTGTCCTCTGTCGCGGTTGGTGTTGAATTTCACATTGATTCGGGAAGGAATTCGTTTCTCTGATTGTGCATTTGATCGCATTACCACGGCGTCGAGGTTACGCAAATAAAGGCCGGTAATCTCGTTGCGATATTGGCCTGTACCACAATTTGCACGCGGCTAATCGGCCGTCCAAAATCATTTAGAATTTTTTTCATATCGTTTTTGTCCCCAACCTTAGTTAGAGTCAATACAAGTGTCATTACAAAACCTGGCCTCTGTCATATATTACAATTTTATTGTGAAAGCATAAAAATCGAATATCAATTTTTCAATATTAATTCTTGAAGTAGGATTTGATTAAAAATTCGATAATATTTTTTGGCTGCTTATGATAATTTAAATATTTATTAAGAATTATATGCATCGTTTTTTTTAACAATGATTGTAATAGCATATATATATTTTTATACTTTCTAAAACGAAAATAAATATATATACAGGTATTTTTATTCCAGTGTAAGGTACTCTACAATGATATACTACAATATATACTATCATTTACTATCAATAGCAAGAGATATAGATTAAGTTCATTGATAGAATTACAATGCATTGAATTGAAAAGCAAGGAAGAATTCTAAGGTTCGATATTTTTGAACCAATCCGCACTCTTTATATCAGAATGTGTATGGCAATTCATACTTTCCACATTAACGTATCTATGTGTTAAAATTAATTTAGCTGATGTTCACTGTGTTTTGCTATATATCTCAATGCAGTGTCATGGTGCATTTATTTATATATATATATATATATGAATTGCTTACAACATTAATCCATGAAATATATCTTCTTTTATTTTCTAGCTAAGACCTTCACACATTTGCTCACAACCATTTGCTTACAACAAAGCGAAAACCTGTTGATGGTAATTAGCATTCAGAAAGTTCTGAACCACCGGCTAACGATCTGCTTACTTCTTGCAAAGTTGCTAATGCAGGATTTAATTAAGATTTTTGCGTGCCCTTGCTATGCGCTTTCACATTCAATTCGTCCACAGATATAATTAATTCAGGATTAACAAATGTACATTTCCTGTCGGTCGACAAAACCGAATGTTTCGTTTACGCACTTAATAATACCCGAAGTACGTTATTAGCTCAAATTAAACGTTTGAACAGTGCTCTTGGTTGAAATCATAGACTCTTCTATTTTCCATTTTGAATATGGAATTTAGAATCAACCGTAAATTTTGTAATATATTTACGGATTAAGTTTTGTTACACGCCGATTAATCTCATTTTTAGTTCTCACTTTTAACAACGAGTTACACCGAAAGAACTCTCAGCTATATTACAAAATGGAAGGGCAAAGCACTCGCGTTTCATCGAACTTTTGCGAAGTAAACAAATCGGAACTGAAATATGACGAACGATTACACAATCAAGGGCGCGTGAAATACCCTCGAATATTCATACAACAACAATCACGGAAATGCAATGCGTGTATATCAACCGTAACAGCTTCTTAAAACAAAAATTTATCAGAACCCGGCAGCAGCACTTGCCAATTATCGTACATCTCGGACATTCGAATATGCATTAATTGTGCAGCACTGTACCGTTCGCCAATTAATGTCTTCGCTCATGCGTAGCACGGCGTTTGCACGCGAGCGTCGGCTTTAGCAAATTTTCCTCTTCACTTCTAATGCAGGTTGCTCTTAAAGTATAACTTTTGACTCGTCCGAGAGATAGATTGAGGCTAGTTAGTACTTTGTCGCTTCTTTAAATTAATCTTCAACGTCGACAATCCTAACGCACGTACGTACCATGCAGGAAACGTAAACGACGAATGTAACGACGATGATCGGTCCACGAAGAAAACTGACTTTGTCCTAGAGAAAGGTCCTCGATTTTATTTTTGGCAATTGCCCCGCCGTAAATATCATTTGGGATCGACTTTAACGAGGTGCAGCGCGGCGGAGGCACATAAATTTGTCAATTGGTTAAGCAGGAGTAAATCGATATCGTCGTAATGTACACCATATTCCGGTGCTTTACGTCACGCTATCGAGGCTTGCGACGATCGCCCCGATAAATTCGTATTTCGCTTCCCTCCACAACGTGGAGGCGCGGAGGAATATAAGAGGGATCAGACGAATATACTTTATGTTACAGCCTCGTGTTTCAAATGGTAGAGGCGGAGGAGGAATATACGGAACAGATGGAAGTGTTAGTAAGCTGCTTTCTGAGGCCTTTCAAGATGGCTGCCAGCTCAAAGAAACCCCCATGTAGTCACGAGGATGTGAATAGCATATTTTTGAATAGCGAAACCGTGCTGTTCC
Source organism: Ampulex compressa (assembly GCA_038496175.1). Taxonomy (NCBI): domain Eukaryota; kingdom Metazoa; phylum Arthropoda; class Insecta; order Hymenoptera; family Ampulicidae; genus Ampulex; species Ampulex compressa. The sequence goes on from JBCFXI010001031.1 coordinate 65,395, forward strand.
TCCATCAGATCTTCCTGAAGGGTCTCACTTCTCGCATGGAGAGCTGGCCCACTTTAGTTTTAGGTACGCATCTTCCTCATCTTGTTCACAATAAACTGAGGAAAATCCCCGTCGGAGTTATCGACATGGTCGTTTATATGCTTACACCAAGGCTCGGTTATTACGAACCGGGAAACTCGAGAGCCATCGAGAAGTACGCCCCGAGCTCCGACCTTCTTTAAATTCCTTTTTTCACTCCGCCTCGCTGGTTCTACTTAATTCCGCGTACCCAGGTCTCCTCTGCGCTTTATTCTACAGTGCGAATTTTGAGATCTTTTTTCCCCCAGAGTTGGGCGAGAATTAAATAATCCACGTTTATTTCCCACTTTTTCCCTGTAATTTGTTTTTCCGCAAAGCGCGTTTGTGGGTCCCTTAACTGCCATTAGAGCGATTCCAAAAACCGAAGCGAGACGTATAACGATAGCTCAAAGGTTTTTATTCCGAGAGAAGCAGAAGTATCGTGTAATATATGAAATTATGTACATTATGAGATAATTCAATAACCGTGTACTCGATATTCGTGCTGTTATTTATTCAACTTAGGAACGAAAAGCGCGGAACGTCTGTGTATTTTAAATCTCTCCCGGTTTGTCCAGGTGATTTGTTCGACATGCTGCTACCAATGTTGTCAATTTACCAAGAATACGTGAGAAACCACCATTACAGCCTTCAAATGTTGACGGAGTGCAAGCAATCGTCACCCTCGTTTACGGCATTGCTCAAGAGGTTGGAGAACAAGACTGCCTGCCAGGGACGATCTCTGGAGACCTTTCTAACATATCCTATGTACCAGGTATAACCACGTTAAACTAGTAATTATCTGAAATTCATCAGAGGAACCCGTTTCCAATTTTCTCCATATCAGTGTTCAATTACAGTGTCCTTTCGATATATACTTCCTTATTTACATTAGACAATAATGTCAGGAGTAGCAGAGTTGCAAGCGTATTGAGAAGTAGCGCCGTAATTCGTCTCAGATTTCATTCCAAAAACGATAGAAATGTAATCCTTCTTTTCGATTGTACCAGAAATATTACAACACATGCGATATAAATCGAGTAAGATTAATTAAAAAAAGATATTAGTGGTCATGCGATCGAAATGTTCTTTTTACTTAATAAATGTTTTATCAAGATATGCACTGATGTCCTAAACCTGCTCACTTGCACTCTCTTCTTTCCACTGAAAGGACACGTATCTCATTACTGATCGTGCAGAAATTCCTAGAAAATTTTCTAAGTTTGAGGGAAGGAGTGTTAGATGGAGAAAAAGATTACGTCCGCAATACAAACACGTTTTCCGGGAGGATCGATCCGATGAAGCGGTTTCGAAATCATGAATAATGCATGAACCGTGAGGATCTCGCAAAACGATAAGTGGACTCAGTAGCGTGGAAAGCATATATTTTCTAGGCCACCTTTGGGGCTGTGTCCGCCCCACGTATCACCGGCACGACAAAAAAAAAGGTGATAGCTCCTTTCGAAATTGCCTGCCCTCCTTCGAGGACTGATAGTTTACTACGTACAGAATATACTTACCCTTTTTCGATAAGGACCTCTGCAGCGCGATATGACACGGCTGGTACATGTAATTCCACTTATTTTTCGCAGGTAGTACGCGGAGCGAGAGTATAAATAATTTGTATAGGATCTTCCATGGTTTCAGTTAATTAGTCTCAAGTATTAAGATACGTGTCTGTCGTGGAAAATATCGAAGAATAATCAAGGAGAATGCGCGGTGCTTTCGTATGGGAAAAGATTCGAGCGCACGTACTTTATTTCAATGAAAAACGCGACTAATATGAAACATGTGCAATCATTTTCGGGTACTTAATATTTTTCACAAAAAATTTGGGGACAAGGAATCTGTTGCAATTGTAATATTAGTTAGCTTGTAACTCGTTGGTTACTTGCCTTGTAACCGATAATATCTTAATCTTACTGGATTCCCTTTATGTCCATGACATAAGATGATTGGTAGTGACATAATAGTCACTTCTTAAATTCATCGTATCCCTTGCGATGGTAATTCGTAAATGTTGATCGGCGTATTCGAGGCCTAGAATATTCGAGTGAAAGTCTATCTACGCTTGCAGATCCCAAGATATATTATCACATTGCATGAGTTACTGGCGCACACCCCGTACGATCACGTGGAGCGAAAGAGCTTGCAAAACGCCCGGCAACAGCTGGAGGATCTGTCGAGGCAAATGCACAACGAGGTATTTCCAACCACTACTTCCTTTTGTGCTGCAGCACTGTGAATATTACACGCTTTCCAGGGAAACAATGCATATCGCTGGTTTATGTATTTCCAGGTTAGCGAGACGGAAAATCTGCGGAAGAACTTAGCCGTTGAGAGAATGATTGTCGAAGGATGTGATATTTTACTCGATGTCAATCAAGTATTCGTCAGACAGGGTAAGCAAAATCACGCTCGACCTATTGATTTCTTTTGTTGATTATATTGAATTTTTGTTATTCGTAGTGTACTTTCTTGTAGCACCTGACCTTTTATTTTCCATTCTCCCCTTGTACCGCAGATGAGTAACTGATTGCAGAAATAATTTTTTTTTTCTTAACTCCCTCGGCGTTTCGATGAATGTCAGCGCGGACTATTTCTTCTGTCTGAAGCTAAACGTGACATATTTTCAAAAATACTATCATAACACGTATTAATAATTGAATACACTAATTAATCTCGACACGAAAATATGAATAGATGAATAAACGGATAGACGATAAAACTATAATAAGAAGATCTTTTTGACGCTAATCGCTATCCACTTTTACCAATAAAACCTTCAAACTCTTATTCCTAAAAGAGAAATAAGAAAATACTTTCCACATCTCATAGAGTTTACAATAAACCTTCATACTTATTTGCCAATATTTTAACACTCAAACTATCGAATCTGCTCCATGGTGGTATCTTTTCTGAGATTATTCAAGATTTTACTGCTGTATGTAGATCATTATATCGATCTAATGATACATCCGCTTTGCCAGCTCCTTTGTCAAAGATGTATATATTTTCTTAAACATGCCGGAAAGTGGCCGGAAGTTGTGAACCTAATGTTGTGTACCAGCAGGCAAAATGGATAAGCACGAGTTACCCTTTCAAACGTTCGTAGAAAATTTGTCTCTCGGAGGGTAAACCTGATTTCATTCCGTCCACGAAATCGTCGTGTTTTACCCTGCCTCGTCGGTAACGAAGGGAGCGTATCGACGCCTCGAGCTTTCCCTCTGCGCTCATCCATCTGTCGGTGAAAAGTCGCGAAGGTCCACTTTCGCTTTCGCCTACTCCGCGCGAAAATGCGTGGAAAGTGAAAGCTCGAGTGCAAGGGCGCAAGCGCGTATTTATATTTCCGGGAATCGATGGCTTTCCACGCTCGCAGACGCGTATTCTACGCCGAATCCTTCGCACCGCTTGGTCATGCGCGAGAATCCCCGCCAGTGCCAGCGTAGGGCTGTACTACTGCAACGACCCCGCAGCCTTTCCATCGCGCTTCTCGAAAATTCTGGTATTTCGTAAAAGTCTCGATTACAAACCGAGTACAAAGCAATTTTCACTTCCTAATTTATTTCAATATCGAATGTCTTCCTACGCAATCTTGCGTAAACCGTTCTCTAAACAAACTTCTTATAATCGATGAATACCTAAGAAATACAGCGTTTACTATTGCATTTTTTACTTCCTTCTCGGTCCACCAAGATGCAGTCAAAGCTCCATTATCGATCAATGATGGATCACTATCTCAGTCAATAACCAAGATTCACGAGACTTATCGTTACGAGATAGTCGAAAAAATACTACCCGAGCCTGCATTTTATTTACCTTGAAAACCATTCCGATCTCTATACGGCTATCTTCTTCTTCCTCCTAGAACGCGTTACTGCGCAATGTCGCGCGTGCACGGGGGTGTTGGGCACCCTCGACCACCACCCCGTCACTCGCTACGGCCCTGCTTCCTCGTGCTTGATATCGTATCACATGATTACCACGCAAACGTCCTTTGATTCTCGCCGGGCGTTACGCCAGTTTCAATCCTCGAGAAACGCCAGCGCGTCGTTCGTCCTCCGTCTCCTTTCGCCGATAGCCTTGACCAGCAGCCTCCCCTTTCGATCTCCCCTCGGTGCTCGCGGTGCACTTTGTTCGCGAATCGGTGCTTTAAATGCGGACCTTCCTGCCGGAGAGCAGAACGTATCCTCGATTCGACGGAGGGTGGGGGTCGACGAATGGACGAAAACAAGCACGCCCACCCTCCGATGCCATTTTGTAGCTTCGTCGGTGCGTAGCTCTCCGCTCGCCTTACCAATCGAAGCGCCGGTTAGCGCGAAGTCGATCATCGCGGTTCAGGAGGGATCTCGGGGTTAACTTGGGACCAAGAAGTGTTACTGGCGGCGGTATCGGGGACCAAGCGTAGTCGGGAGGATAAGAGACTTACGCCTCGGTCTTCCAGCGGTCTGGCATGCTGCACGAAAATACCGGACGAGGACCATGTCATTTTTTTGTCGTAAGGTACGCGGAGACTTGGTACTGCTCGTTAGGACTGGTTGATAGTGCTAATCGTGTTTTTGTCGCGAGGCCGACTGGAGAAGAGGGGAGCGTTTTTTGAAGGGTGTATCGACTCGATCATCGTGGCATTTGTTTACTGCGTTTCAGATCGATGAGGGTGTGCGAAGAGTGTCGATGACTTTTATGTCGGGTTTTGTAGGTGAAGAATAGAGTGTGGCGGGTTATTGTGAAATTTGGGGATAGTTTGACGCGCGATTGCCGATAGATTTATGTTTTTTAACGTGAAGCGTGGGTATTATTGGACGTATGTTATGGGATTAGTTGAGACCTTGGGCAATGCGTTGTTGTGTATTACGACTTTTCTTACTGTTTTTATGCTGGTGCATGTAAACTTTTGTGGAATCGAATTGTGTTTGTTATAGTAACGTGGTTGTGATGTATGAGGAGATATGAAATACAATAGTATTGTATGCGTGTATTAGGATCACTAAATATTTACTAGAACCGTAATGTTGCCACATTTTACGTAATTTGTACTCGATAAGAAGGAGGATAGGTTCAATGTTTACCATCGGGATCTATTATTTTTGTAAGCTACGTCGAATGTATAAAATAACGACACAAAGTTTCTGATTGGTAGCATAACTGAAATTATTCGTAAATACGTGGAAAAGAGGTACGACTCGATCAACAGCTAAACCACAATAAAAACAATAAACATTCTTCGCAGTGTCCTCCAAATTATCACTCATTTTTAAGGTTTTAAAAATATCCATTAACTCAGCGGCTACAGCCATACTTTCTAGAAGTTTCTTCACTTCTTTCACGTTACTCCGTATTTTCCAATGATGTTCTTATTTCATATTCCCAGTCCACTTATTTTCATTTTAACACCTGATCTCAAACTAGCCACTGATTTCAAATACAAGGATTACTCGTACTCATCCTTATATATCATTGGGCTATATGAAAATGTATTAAAAACACTCAAGGATTTTTTTTTTCTACTAGAACATGCAATATGTGCAGCACGTACAATTATACTCAAATTTCTCCTATCCAAGGACTGTCTGTCTAATAAAATTCTCACCCTTCTTAAATTTATTCGTTCCAGGTACACTCATTCAAATCTTAGATAAGCCGAGAGGAGCACGGAGTAGATTGAGTGCTACATTCGGCGGTAAAAGCGGCGGCGAGAAGGAGGCCATTAGACAGTGCTTCCTATTTTCGAACCATTTGTTGCTCACGACGCGCCAGTCGGATGACGACGGACGCTTAAATCTTGTTCCTCAGATCGGGAAGATACCGCTTTCCGATGCAGTACTCATAGAGGATCCCAGCGACCAGGGTGCCACGGATGATGACGGTATTATAACACTGTTGCTCGCTCTTTCCATTGCACTCGAGTCGCTTATCCGCACAGCGCCGCGTAAATGGCCACGTTGCAACCTCAGGAATGCCTCTCGTTCGATCGAAAATCCTCTCTCGATGAATCGTCGAGAATCGCGGATGCACTTGCACGCTATTTTCTCCCCACTTGGCGATACTCCTGTGTTGCTGCTTGCATTGGCTCCTCTCGCGTTATTTTCGTTCCGCGAAATGGAACGCTTTGATCGATCCCCCTGGCTGGGTTCGAGCGATTTCTCCATTCGCGCGTCAGGCCTGTGATAAATGGTGGTAGAAGCACCGATGTTTTTTTTATGACTAATTAACCGCGTCATCGTACTGGAGATTGTGGGTATCGGTTTTGTCCATGCCGCATCTCCTTCTTCGAATATATACATCCGGACCAAGTTAGCCGATGTATTTTGTATAATTGTTTCGTAAATATGTGAAATGGTAGATTTATTTATAGGCATAACTGCTATTGATGCAATCTTCTGAATTTTGATTCTTCTTTTTATTCTTTTGGCGGTAAACTCGCTACTCCGATCACTCTGAGCGTTTCTTCGATTTTGTTTCTTATTTAGAGCGCGTTGTTTGATGATCAATACAGGAAGAATTATATAATTGTACATTTATTTTTGTTTCTCGTTTCAATTCTCTCTACTGTTTTTAATCTCTAAAAACGAATGTTGCGCTCGAGCCTTCCGTGAGATTCTTCGTTCTTCTTCGTCTCTCGCGCTATTCTCTAGCGAAGTATTTGTAAAAAACGCTCGTGCACTTTCTTCGCCACGCCAATGTCTTCCTCTGCTTCGGCTTTGATCGTGCCATACTCCGACGACAACATCAAACACTTCGATCGAGCTCACCAGCTGGCTACTCGCACCTGCTTCACGCGCGGCGGCTGTTCTGTCGTGGCCAAACAGTGCTTGAAAATAATTAGTAATCAATATAGTAGAAACGTGACCGTGAACTGATTTTAGAACTGTCAGTATGTTCGATGTCCAGCGGTATCAGCGAGAGCAGCGGAAGTGGTAGTGGGAGTGCCGGTATCCAGTTACAGAATCGTGATTTTAAGATCATACTCGACGTGAAGTCCGGCGGACCACAAGTATTCGTACATCTCGTAGCTCCCACCATGCAGGTAATATGCACTTTCAGAATAATAGGAAGGAAATCTTAGTTTAGATGCAAATTGTGGTCTTTAGCATCTTAAGCGCGTCAGAAGACATTTTTCAATCACATTGAATGCTGTTTTGGATTCGTATCCTGAGTTTGCTTACAATCTTAATGTTATGATACAAATTCACGAGTGTTAGATTCAAAGATGGCAAAAAATGTTATGCAAAAAGTTACAACGTTCTGTAAACAATATACAAACAAACCTTGTTTACCTTGTTTTTATAAAATATGTTAATTTTGTTTTTTTAATGAATGTTTGATGATTATGTTTTTAAGGCGCCGAGTGCCACGCAAATTTATAAAAAAATTCTCGCCAGAAAATCCACCCAAGAATTTATAAAAAAATCCTCGCTGCTTCAACTGCTTAAGGTTTCGGCTCGTCTATGAACCTTTTTCAAGATTGAAATTTATTTCCGCAATTTTAAGGCAAATCATAAATTTTATTGATCTTAACGAGCAGTTATTTTCACACTTGATAATTCTAAATTCTCCATCTCGTTTCTTATTCCTGCAGTAATACAAATCCAAAATCTGTACATTTTTCTACTCATCCAAATTGATCCAATACGTGAAACTTTTCGCTGGTGTCTCATAGAGAACATCGTTCTTCTCTACATCGACAGATCAGTACAAATGTTTAAAATATCTCGAGTTTACCCAACTGACGTTCAATGACGTTTTATTCGGAATTATCCGATCCCAATAACATATAATATATTTTATTATTTACTCTTATCACCTTGACATCCTGCAGGAAAAGGCAGCCTGGATCAGCGACATCAGCCAGTGTATGGATAATGTCCACTTCAACGACCTGCTCCACGGTTCGTTGTCGGACACAAATTCCGTGACGATGCTCCAGGAGATCAGGAACGATCCGAAGCTATTCAAGGATGACGTTGACATCAGGTTCAGCAGCAATGTCAATTCCTTCAAGCTCCCGCAAATCCGCTCGGCCACGCCTGAACGTTTGCTTCAACGTCTAACGGACCTGCGGTTCCTGAGCATCGACTTCCTGAACACGTTTCTGCTGATGTACCGCGTCTTCACCGACGGCGTCACGGTTTTGGAAGCACTGAAGAAGGTGTTCTACGAGGCCGAGCCCCCTGATGCCCAAATGCCGAGCGACTCCCTGGTGTAAGTCTGGCCTTCGAAAAGCTTATCCAAGAGTTTACTTTAAATCACGAGATAAAGTCATTGTGTTCAACAAGCAAAATATTGCAAGGAACAACGAATAGGACACTCGCGGTACAATCAATATATTATATATCGTGTCGTCGAGAAGCTCAGGTAAACCTGTTATTGCATGAAAAATGGGCAATTTATTTTACACAGAAATTGTATGTGGAGGAAGGTAGTAAGAAAAATAAAAATCTATAGAAATGATGTTTCAATCATTTATTGTTTCGTTGTCAGTATAAAACTGAACTGAAGGCTAGTTTAGAGCTGGTATTATAAGCTATATTGTTCGAAACGTAAGAGTAAAATGTAAGGAATGTGCTATTCAAACTGATAGATACGCTTTTCTACGTATTTCTACGTATTTCGTGTATAACTACGCGTGGACATCGTGTAGATTTCTTGGTTTTCTGGATTTCTTGGAAAACCAAGACTTGGTTTTCTTTTGATAATCCAAAAAATGGGTTGTTTACTTAGATCCCTGGATGTACTTGGGAGAGTGACCGGAGACACGCATCTACATACGGACGAACGAAGAAGAAGCAGTGTTTCACCCAGAAGAACGAGCGGAGCTAGTTCCGTTTCAGGTGATTAAGTTTGTCTTGTTTGAAAATATTTATTTATTTCAGAAGTACCTTAATGTATGTTAATGGTATTACGATCTGTATGTTAATGTTAATTATTACTTTAATGTATGTTAATGTTATTACGATCACAATTGCTGGCTAAGCTGAAGTTAATCTGGTGATGGAACTTTACATTTTTTAGGGTATGGATCGGAAGTGAGCGATAGTCGTGAAGCGCGGTGTCATACTTTGTACGAGTCCAACGTGGGTAGTCACACACTCAATTCCAAGGGTCACTGGCGTTCTGGAAATAAAAAGCGTAAGTTGTAATACCGATCCATCGTCAATTATTATTGTTAGGCAAGGCCTTTATAACTAATTTCATTGACGGTTAATAATATATTCTCCAAAGATTGTTATTCTTGGCAATTCGTCGATTTTATGCGGTTCGTTTGTGTCGTCAAGGACTAAGACGACAACCGTAAAATATCTATCGTGCTATCTTTTCTTATGGAAGGATTTGAATGCGATTGTACATAAGAAACGATAAACAGTCTTTGTCTCAGATATGTTTAAGCGCAAGTATCTTCGCAAATAATGGACTTTTCATATAAAGTTTTTAATAAATTTAAAGTTTCATGTTAAGTTTCTACATCGCAAGAGTGTTGCGATTCATTCCTAAGGTCTAATCGAGATAAGCCGTGGACTGCCATTTCCTCAAATATTGCCAGACTGCTTTTTCCAAAAAAATCGGAATACTGTTATTTTGAGAAGATTATATGATTGCAGTGGAGGAAGAGCAGCAGAAGAGCGTGGCTCCTTCCATCATAAAACGTAGTCCTACGTTACAGTCCTCGGCACCATCCACCGGTTCACAATCTCCAGCGACACCACGAAAGGTCACCACTCGTATCGATAACGACACCGAAAATGATGGATCTCACCTGACTATACCGAAGGTTATAACGGTGTCTTCCAGTTCCGAAACGCTTACAGGTACGCAAGTATAAGCAAGAGTAAAGTTTCATTTGCATTTGAATACAATGTACAGCGTAAAAATTCTACTCCTTTTGCTCACATTTTACCTCATAAAAATATGTGTAAAATCTGTCAATGTCGTATATTAACGAATAATCGATCCATGCGCTTGTACACGTCAGTAGGTGTGCGCAAATACGAATACTATTGATATAGCGACATTAAATCTATTATATTTATAGCATGACCTAAATCGTGTATATTGAAATGAGACAGCGGACTTTAGGTATACTTATAAATGAGTATATCAATGAGTAACTCGACAAAAATGAGGTATAAATGCGAAACAGTTTTAAGAATTTTATTTATTTATTTATTTGCAGATAATACAGTGATCAGTGCACCCTCGTCGCCGAGTAACTTAAGCTCGGTCACTTTAGTCGGCTCGACTGGTTCTGGTTCGGGTTCTGGATCGGATCCAAGTCCACAGGATGGGGGCACTTATTCTCGTGGAATATCGGAGGACACCGATACACCCGTGGCGTCTGCAGATGCCCAGAAAGACGGTGAATAATTGATAAAATATAATTATACGCGAATTTATTCACCGTCAACATCTTATCAGAGTACATGTCTATTGGGTTGGGAACTAATTGAGGATTTTACTGTCGAAAGATTTTGTTTAAATTTTTGGGTATATTTATATATTTGAAATGGCAAACCCAGGACGTTGTTTTCACACTTTATACTTCGATTTTAATTCGGTAAAAAAAATTGAGGCGTTCGGTTGTGTGGCTCTTCTTTGCCGTTGGTTGGAAAGTAAAACTACAAATCCGCAATTACTTGCTTGCCAATAAATATAGGGGCTCCTATATTTGAAGGACCGTGCCTGGTAGTCATACAAATGAGAACGTCATTTTAATTATTGGCCTCTCTTTGGGCAGATGATAATTATAACGATAATATACATATTATTATTTTCAATATTAAATTAATACACCACTGGTCCCTGGAGTTTTTACATAATAAATTAATTTGCCACTGGTCTGTGGAAATGTATTATCAGATGTTTCTTCATATTAAATCAATACTGTCGAAATGATTTAAATTCTGGTTCAAAGTCACATTCATCGCTTTGACATTAGTATTAATGACCATTGTAACAAACGTTACTCGTTCAGCATTGCGCGTATCTCGATATTACGGAATACGAAATGACCATTGCAGAAGTGCAGTTTACTTACGACGATCTGCAAATCCAACCAGCGAAGACAACCAAATCCGACACTCCCACGCGTGTACCGTCGACACCATCAACACCGCGCGACAAGCAATCCGATTCAGAGAAGGAAAGGCAGAGTTTTGCGAGTGAGGAGAACGCATCCTCGACTGCGCAGGTTACTCAGTCCCCTCAGCAAGGCCAGCAGCAACAGCAGCAACAACAGCAGCAAACACAGCAACAGCATCATTACCCGGAACACAGAGCTTCCATTGCTTCTGCCCCAACCGCAAGAAGCGGTTCTATCTCCACCATAACGGGGGTACGATGATTATTGTTTTGTAACAATCTTTCTGCGTATGTTTCTTTTATAAAAGAATATATATATATATATTTTTTTTTTTTTAAAAGAATAAATCTTTGCTTACCCTGTGTCGAATTTTTATAATACTCGCTGTGTCTTTTATGCACACTGAAAATTCCTGTAAATGGCGATGCTACCATGAGATTCAGAATCTGATCAATTTGCAAATAATGGTTATAGAATTTAATGTCACGTATGTCATAGATTGTAATTTTGTAAGCGTATAGAGCAGTTTTTATTTGAAGCCATGTTAAGATTTTGCAAGATTGTAAGAAGTCTATAAGTTCTTTTTTTTCTAACTCTTTCAAGGTATTAAACTTAAGTTTTTTTTTTACTTTAGAATTACTGGGCAAGCAGACGATCAATCCAGGAGTCCGACATGTCCAAGCAGGGCAATTTTCAGCACGACGGCCAACAGCCCTCCAGCAAAGCTGGAGTAGTTATCACCAGCTCTCGACAGAGTCACCGAAGGTTCGTTCTAGCAGCCTTGGCTTTACATGTTTACGTTCGTACGTCTCTCTGCGCAATCAGAAAAAGCGCGCATGTACTTTGATTCAGGATTTACGATTTTTTATTGTGCATTTAGAATAACTTATGCTCTCACAAATACCATTGAAAGAGATTTACGGTCTATCATGAGCAGTGTAAATATCTTTGACGACTGTCTGATAAGCCATGAGCACGTAAATGTACATTTGATTATCTTCGTTGGAAAGATAGAAACTTAGTACGTTCTTAATCCTTTATCGACAACTCGAATGGAATAAATAACAGCCTTAATATGGGTACAATTGCGAGGTGCTTAGACAGTTGATTTGTACAATACTGGGCGTATCTGGAAAAATTATCTCTATTTCGTTCGGTATTACTATTGGGTGCTGAGTGTAATAATGTTATATTCTTCCTTCTTACGCATGGATGCTTTGCGTCAATTTCATGCGTGTGCTCTTGTGTCTGTGGTTATTCATTCTCTTTTAGCGAATACATGATGCAGTATTCGTCATGTTCAATAACTTATTGTATCCGACAATACCAAAAACATTTTAATCACCACTGTATATTATATATGATAAAATATTTCTTAAACGTTAATTGACCAATTTGCAAGCGAATTTAATCAGCGAATTAATGTACTGCTGAGTCTCTTGCAAAATGAAGTATAGCTGTTCTTTGTATAATTTATTCAATTAAATCTACTCTATTATTTTTAAGTTTTTAGCGGTACTGCGTTGTAGTATTTCTTTTTTTCAACTGTTTTGCCAAATATACTTAACTTGAGTTTCGATAAATAATTTGAAATAAAGGATGCGATTAGAAACTTGGATATATCTAAATATTGTAGTTTCATCTGCTGCAGTAGGCTATAAATGTTCAATTAAGGCACTTCATTGACGCTTAGCAGCGAATAAAACTCAACCAACGGTAGAAATTTCGAATCATTTCTTTGCACCGTCTCCATTGATTTAAAAACGTTATCAGCAACTCTACGGACAATGTTTCCATTACTTTTGTCGGTTTTTCAAAGACTCGCTTTTTTGATTGAACACTTTTTAGTCCGTCCGTTGAAAGAGCGATCTCCTTCAGTGCGGATACCGAATGTGTCAATATATTCGGATAATTCAAAAAAGCATTATATCTTCCTTTTCTTCTTCGCCCAACGCGCATTCGCTCCGTCGAATCCACGTTTCATGGTGCTTTAACGCGCTAGGAAATTCGCAAGATCCCACGTTGTTTGAGAGAGTGATCTTCCCAAATGGGGAAGGCATCCTGTTATCATTTAGATTCAGCTGTATTTCATGTGTCGTTTTGTGTTATTCATAGCGTTGGACCCGAACCCATCTGGTAAGTGCGATCACGTGTGCTTTTCGATGCGGTTGCCCCACTTGCAACAACACTGCATGACGTCCCTCCCCCTCCCCCTTATCTGTTTTTTATTTGCGTCCTTTTCATATCGTTTTGTCATGTTCGAGAACCGTATCGCGATTCGATGTGCCGTACGACACTTCGATCGTCCGCGGAGGTTTTGTCGACCGATTGGCTTACAACGCCCAGATCCAGACCCCGATTGACGTTTCTCTCTCCACACGTTCCGACCGACTTCATTCTCCGAAGCTAGAGTGCACTTTAGAGAGTGAACGAAATAGAAATAGTTTGTACCTCGCACACGCCTTGCTGTGTTACTCGACGTGCGTGCTGGATCGACATTAGGCATTGGCCGTTTCTAGCTGGTAGAATGACACCGTAGCTATGATAGCCGTAAAACGTGCTTCGCCGCTGCCCCGGTGATCCTCCCCGATGAGCTAGAGCAGAAACTGCACATTAGATGGTAGATTAGGGAAATCTGCGCGATAAGCTGAATCAGAATAGACGTTTTTTTTTTTTTCTCGACTACGATCTGGATGTTGCTCCTCATAAATTGTTCTAGGTATTCAACGATAGTTGAGGACATGTTGAGATAACAATCGAATTAGGCTAAGTATATTCGGTACATTCATGCTACCTCAATTATACTTACATTTGGTTTCATTGCTCGTAATAACTAAATCTAGAGTATTAATTATATTCAAGATTAAGTTTCTCCGTGGAACCAATGATGAGTGTACTCGCTTGATTCAGCCTATCTTGGATGACTGGTAGTGCAAGTTCATAAACGTAGATTGCGAATGGTAATGGCCGGGTATGGTAATACATGCTGATATTCCGTGTTCTCTTTAAAATCGGGTATTTGCTGGTGGTATCCTGAATGGCGATTGATTAAAACAAGCCACATCTATGATACTCCTTGAACGTCTTTGCAAACGTGCTAAACATCAGTGTTAAATACCGTTACTTTTGAGCGGTATACACAGGTGTAATATGTGTCGGGTGAGATTTTCAACCAGATACGCTATTCTACCTTCAACGATAATCGTTAAATTAGTAAGATCATTTCCACTGACAAAATTTTACTAACAATCGTCGCGCGAATAATTTCATCTATAAATCATATCCACCGCGCAATTCCAAAATCTTTCGACCTTCTTTCGCCTTCAATCCAACAAATCATTCTCGATCATCCTCTCTCTCTCTCTCTCTCTCTCTCTCTCTTTCTCTCTCTGTCTCTATTTAACATGAAAACTTCCTTGCATCAAAATCAAGCGTGGCGGTACCACGAGCCTCTGAACAAGAAGCGTGGAAAGTTAACGCAGCGGTAGGTTCAAATTCTCGTCTATCTGCTTAAAAACTCCGATGGGTCCGGAATATCAGCCTAGTAGCTACGTGGACGAGAAACTCCGCTGACAGAAGCGATTTACGAGGCCTTTCGTTCTTTCACGATATTCAGGAGCAGCACCTCAACAGCTGCGGCTGCCTTCGCCATCGCGACATCGGCCTCCAGCAATCCCCCCGACAAGTGCAGTGCCAGCGATGAAAACAATCGCAGCGGTTCGTGCCGCGAGAAGAACAGAAGGAAGGAGTCGGTGATGTCGACCGCAGCGACGATGCGAGTTATCAACGTTCTGAGGCACTGGGTCTCGAAGCACGCCCAGGACTTCGAGATGGACCAGCGCCTGAAGAATCTGACGATCGAGTTCCTGGAGGATATCATTTGTAGTCCGAATCTGCTCCAGGCGGAGCGCAAAGCGGCCAGCGAGCTGCTCAAACTTATCACCAAGGAGGAGCCTGAGAGCAACAAGGTGGACCTCAAGAAGCTGCTGATGCCGCCAACGGTATTTATATTCGATCGAAGTGTTAATTATTGTGCAGGTCATTCCAGCATAAATGGTGAATACTTTGGAAGTAAAGATAAGGGTTTTTGTATTGCTACTTTTGTCATAAAAGTCGGTAAATGATGTTTATTCTATTTTTTAGATTTGTTTTATTTATTTTATTTTGCGAATAAACATTGTTTACTGACTTTAGAAGTAGCTTTATTCCGTGGATAATTTCGCGCGTATGACTCAGTAAAGTAATTACGATACGCTGCTATTTAAAGCAAAATTATATTAGTTAAAAAAAATAGTTTTTACGAAAGCATTTTCTAGTGTTCAACTGTCGTACCGTAGAATTTCATGCCTTGCGGCTGTAATATTCTTTCGCTCGATTAAAGAAAAATCTTTTTTTCGTCAATAGGTGCAAAGCAAGGAGAGCATAGAGACACTTTCAGCGTTGGAAATCGCGGAGCAGATGACATACCTAGATCATCAGATCTTTATCTCTATTGCTAGCGAGTAAGTGTCCTAACTGTTTATATTCCCTAATAAATATACTTGTATAGAATTTCGGATTTATAATCCCACCACATTTGCAATGCGACTTCATCTTTGTATTATTCTCCATTATATATTGGGTTGTTCGGAAAGTAATTTCGTTTTTTCCCGTCAGAGGACTTAATTATGTTTTTTCGAAACCAACTTCACACTTAAGCCGCATAACCATTATATGTCTTGAGAGCTGA